>APFE030814540.1:13716-53927 GCA_000404065.3 Pinus taeda | reverse complement strand
GGGGTTCAGCAGTAGTGTCATGGTTCAGCCGGAAGCAGCAGTCAGTAGCACTGAGTTCAGCAGAAGCAGAGTATATGGCAGCCAGTCTAGCTAGTTGTGAGGCCATCTGGCTTCGCAAAATGTTGTTTGGCTTATTTGGTCAGCCGTTGAGACCTTCAGTGATTTACTGTGATAATCAGAGTTGCATTAAACTCACGGAGAATCCAGTATTTCATGACAGGTCAAAGCATATCGGGATCAGATATCATTTCATCAGAGACTATGTTCAGAAGGGAGCTGTGAAGCTTGAGTAAATTTCCACTGATGAGCAGGTAGCAGACATTCTTACCAAAGCCTTACCACGGGGCAAGCATGTTTACTTCAGAGACAAGATGGGTGTGGTGAGGAACACCTTCCTCGGTAAGAGGGAGTGTTGAAATTTGGTACCGGAGGACAGGTGGTTCCCTTAAGCTTTGATCTTTGGCCTAGGGAAAAGTGTCCAAAAGATTTTAATTTTTCTCCTAAAGTGACTTTATAATTTTTATAAAGTAAAATCTAATTTAAAAGTGACTTTAAGTGATAAAATTACTAAGTCTAATTTTAAAGTGACTTTTATAAAGTCAATGAAAAATTAGAAAGGAAAAGTGACTTTGGAAATAAATGACTAAGTGGGTGAATTAAAAAATAGAAAGTGAGATTTAAATGCGCATTTAATCTCAGCCATTGATCTAAATCTATTTCAGCCATTGGATTTAGAGATCACCCAAAAGCCACTTGGATCACCCAAAAGTCACTTGGAGTTATATTAAAGGAGGAAAATGAGGAAAAGATCATTCATTCTTTATGAGCAGATTGGGAGAAGGAGAGCAAGAGAGCAAGGGAGATTTCTGGACAAGAAGGAGAAAGAGGCAGCAGTTTGGCGCACATACCAGGCAGCTCTTCAGCAAAATCAGAACAGCAGAAAGACAAGCAGAACAGCAGCAAGAAAAAGCAGAAAAAGCTGATTTTTTTGCTGAAAACTGAGAAGTTTCCAGGTGGTCTGTTGGGCTGAAAACGGATGAGTTTGCTTGCTGAAAATAATAATTATTTTGCTGTAATTTTTGCTGAAATTTTCTTCCTGTAAAAGACATTTTTCAAAAATAAAGAAGAGCTCTCAAACTGGTTTTCCCCAAAAGTTGTAGGGGGTTTTTCCAGGGTCATATTGACCAAAAATATCAGTGTTTTAATGTGTTTTAATGGCTGTTTATTACTGCTGATTTTTTATTTCTGCAATTTCCAGCGTTCTGTAAAATTTCCAGAATTTGTGTTTTCAGCAAATTTATTTTTTTCAGCTTGTTGAATGTATGGTTATGGGAAAGGCCATTTAACTACATGGGAGAAATAAGGAGAAACTGAAAACCGGGGTGGGAAAACAAAAATTTTTACACCTGCTTTCCCGCAGATGCCAGAGTTGCATCCTCTTCCTCTTCCTTCTTGATCTGGACTCCTTTGCTGCTACCTCCCGTCTTGGTTAGCTATCTGATCTCTTCTTGTCGAAGAGCGCCCACGGTTCTTCCCAATCTGGAAGACTCGCCTTGTCCAGTATTCTTTGGACAAATATCTCCCACTCCTTAGAGACTGCGTTAAGTGCAGTCCTTACCATCAACTCCTGATCCGGCATGGCCCCTCTGGAAGTCAGTTGGTCTCGGATCTTCTGCAACCTGCTAAGGAAGTGATCTATTTGCTCTCCCTTCTACATCTGGTATGACCTTAGCTAATTCTCAAGGAGCATCCTCCTCTGCACGAAAGTATGTTGGTACAACGTCTTCAAGGTGTCCCACATCTCCTTTGTCG
Source organism: Pinus taeda (assembly GCA_000404065.3). Classification (NCBI taxonomy): domain Eukaryota; kingdom Viridiplantae; phylum Streptophyta; class Pinopsida; order Pinales; family Pinaceae; genus Pinus; species Pinus taeda. The sequence goes on along the minus strand of APFE030814540.1, from coordinate 52,115 downwards.
TTTCTTTCTTGACAATATGTTGGACCACATGGTCCTTGACCCCATCAAGGATGATGCATTTTGCCTTGGCCATTACCTCCTCGTACCTCTCATTAGCTACTAGGTCAACTAGGATAGCCATTACTCTCAAAGCAAAGCCCTTGATGCGATGTCTATCTAGAATAGACAAGATCCTGGCCTTCCAGACCACAAAGTTGGATGCTCCGTCCAGCGTATCCTAATCCCTCAGCCCATTCACGACCTCTCTCTTCTCTTCTTTGTCGACTCCTCTGAGTCTCTCTACTTCCTGTCTAGAAGTTCTCGGTTCAACTCCTCTGAGTCTCTCTACTTCTCATCTGGAAGTTCTCTTCTGGACTCCCTCTAAATCCCCAATTTCCCTCCTAGAAATCCTTCTGCCAACCGTCAAGTTGCCCCACTCCGATCGTTTGTGCAACTGTAACACTGATTTGGATTCCTTGGCTAGAAATTCGCCTCGGCAGCAACTCCCTCTACCTTGGTCTTGCCCTGTTAGGCATTATTCTGACCATAGTACCCCACCAACTTCGCTCCCGCAAACTGCCCATAGCTTCCTTCGCCCCAGCAACTGAAGCACTGAGCCTTTAGGCTCTGCGCAACCCCGACTACCTCAAAAACAACTCCCTCAGCCACTGCATCAACCCTCCTGGTCTCTACGTGAGCGTATTTCTGCCCTCCTCAGCCTCTGCGTTGGCCTTTCTCTGCCCGGACTGATGAAGCAATCCCTCTGCATCAACCCTTCCTCTGTCGCTTCTGCAAGGATCAGCTATTGTCACTCGAGACAGCTGATTCTACTGCAAATGCTCTGCTTAGTTGATGCCTTCAGCTCTCCAGTGATCTGCAACCTCGCTCTGATACCATGTTGAATTTTCTAAGTCTATATGTTAGAAAATTAATCTGTATTCTGCTGGTTTATTTCTTCTACTTGTTTAAATTCGAACAAGTTATTTAATGCATTTAAAGACCGAAATAAACACAATACAGTCACAACATCTACAGATCAACAACTGAAAAAAAAAAACAAAAAAAAACAAGCACACAAGTGACATAGTTATTTTTGGACAAATGTCCCCAGAAAAACCCAACGCGAGAAAACCGCTGCAGCTATTCTAAGGGTATATTATTATGTAGTATTTCCTTGAGTACAATTGGGTGCCTAACCAGCTGATCCGATAGAGAAAAAATACACAGCAGCAATACCTCTATATTCGGAAACAAATATTCACAAAACCTGTCCCACGAAACCCTCTCCGACGACTTTGAAGCTCAGCGTTGGCCCTGCTGTCCTCTGCGTCAGCCCCAAGACCCTCTGTGTCAGCCCTCCTAGGCACTACGCAACCTTTGGGACCCTCTGTGTCACTCCAGCGACCTCTGCGTGGATGACACAATCCCTCTGGCCTTTGCAATGTTTGTGTTGGGCTCTACGTGGCCTGAACTGACTGTTTCTACGCTGGTCTCTCAGTACTATCTCTGCTTCTGCGCTGGACTCTCAGTACTGTCTCTGCCTCTCTGTCTCATACTCACTGCCCCTCACTGCTGATCATTGATTCAACTTTGCTTAGAAACCCTGCTCTAGCAAAATGAATCACTGATCACTCTAGTGTATTCTCCAACTGACCCTCAAGCCTCCTCTTATACTTTTCCTGTTGGTCCTTCAACAGCCGAGATTAAATCTCTAATCAACGGCTAAGATTAGATTTAGCTTGATCCTTATCCTTTAGAACATTCTAACCTAGTTTTATATTAATACCCATTAATATTTTATTTTTCTTAAGATTAGACTTAGGAACTCCATTAAAAATATTAATTATTTTATTATCTCCCAAACCGGTTAGAATCTGCCCAAACCTTTTCTAAGTCTTGGAGATCTCATGTGCTTTAGCCTCTCCACCAATTTTCATGGCTAGAGCACATTCGATGCTACCCCAAATCAACAATAAGTTCCAAAAAGAGAAATTTGAGAGAAAATAGAGGAAAGGATACTTGAGTTTAAATGCCAAAATTATCTGAGAGAGGGTCAATGAACTCAAATTTTTCTCCACTCAAGTGAACTAAGACTCAATAATAGTCTTTCCACCTATCCTACTCTTGGGTCGAATTAGTGAAGGAAATATTATTTAGGCAAGTAAATTTGGTCTTGAACAAGCACAAGCGCCTCACTCTCCTGCCCACTATTTCTTTTCTCTTTTTCTCTTGCTTCCCTAGCTTTTGATACCTTGTGTCTTGGTATCATTCTCTCAAGTTCTATAATAGTCATCTTGGTGGATCCAACCTTTTGGCCATTGCGGAATAAAAATCAGTTTTGATCCACTCACTCTAGTTTGTTTTGATTCAATGTTATCTTGCATAAGTTATTAAGAGTTCTTAGTTGTTTATTTGGGCGATTTGCCACTTAGATACGCTTTCTTTCTTGCTTTATCTTTCCATATTTGAGCCTAGTTTGTGAAGGACTGTTCCATATATTATTTTATGGATTTTTCTATAACTATTTGGCCACTAATTTTCTGGTCAAAACAACCTTAAACTTCTTGTTTTTCTCAGTCATCCAGTGCAGATTTACAGATCTATGTTGATTTTTAATGTACCTTTGGACAAGTGGTTTCCCATGGGTTAGTCTCTACCTGTCTCTACCTAGGGAAAAGTGCCCAAAATAATTTTTTTCCTAAGTGTGACTTTATAAAGTGAAAGTGACTTTATAAGTAGTAAAGTCAATGTTAAATTATAAAGTGAAAAGTGAATTTAGACATAAAGTACAATGTTGGTACTTTATTTAATGGGTGAGTTAAAAAGTAGAAAGTGAGAATTAAATGCACATTTATTCTCATCCCTTGATCTAAATGAATCTGAGCCATTAGATCTTAGGGTTGCCCAAAAGTCATTTAGGGAAACAAAAGGGGGAAAAGAAAAGAGACATTGCATTCATTCTTCACGAGCAGATTGGAGAAAGGAGGTTGAGAGCTGGAGAAAAGTTTTGAAAGAGAAATTTGTTACAGCAAAGCTAAAGGAGTGATTTCTGGGCAAAGCTGGGCATGGAAATCAAGGCATAGAAGACAGCAGAAGGTGCAGTACAAACAACGTTTAATGTTGTGAGTTGCACGCCATCCGAGAGAAGTTTTTGAAAACAAACGTATAGCTCATACAACGGTACAGAAATCCATACAGTACATATTTTCAGCTTCAAGTAGGCACGGAAATCGAGGCAAAGTGGGCACGGTTTTCAAGGAGCTTTGCGCTGAAGAGATAAGTTGTATTTTGCTGTTTTGTTTTGTTTGCAAATATATATTTCCTGAATTTGAAAAATAAATAAATTTCAAAAGCTCTCTAACAGGTTTTCCCTAGAGAAAATTGAAGGCATTTTGCCTGGCTCTAAGTTGACCAACAATCTGTGTATTTTTATGTGTTATTGGTTTGGTTCTGTCCATATTTATTTCCAGCATGTATTGACAGTGCCATGTGTTTTAATCTGAAAATTTCATTTCCAGAATTTTATATGTTGAATGTATGTTTATGGGAAATGACACTTAACTGAATGGGAGTGATAAGGTGAAATTAAAACTGAGTTGGGATTGTAGGAAACTTTTTAGTCATCAAATTTCAACACGGTATTAGAGCTATAGGCTGAAAATTGCAGTTTGAACAACGCACAGTAGTTTGGGATAGCAAGCAGTGGTTTGGACAACAAACTGAATTTTTTGACAGCAAGCTGATATTTTGGGATAGCAAAGAGAAATTTCAAACACACTGAACTTTTGGGACAGCAAGGTGTGTTGGAAAATTCATTTCTTCATTTTCTTGGTTTTGTAAATTTTGGACAGCAGTAATGGCCATGTTCTTAAGGATAGAGGACAGATTGGATGGAATATCCAACTATGCCATTTGGAAGGACAGAATTTAGACAGTGTTTGAGGAGGCAACAGTTTGGGACATAGTGCAGCAAGTGGTTGTACCTCCTACTGTTGCAGATGAACTTGCTGAATTCACAAAAAATAATGCAAAGGAAAAAAGGATTTTGATGGACAATCTGAAGGATCATGTGGTTCCTCAGGTGAGAGGAAACACATATGCATATCAAATTTGGACAGCTCTAACCACTCTCTATCAGAGTACCAATGAGAGAAAGAAGATGGTGCTCAAAAAACAATTAAAGAACATTGGGATGACAAATGTTGAAAGTGTAGTTCATTATCTTGGCAGGGTCAAACAAGTAAGTGATGATTTGACTGCTATTGGTGAGGAAGTTGCACCCACAGAGTTAGTCAGGATAGTTGTAGCGGGACTTCCAAAGTCTTGGGAGGTCTTTGGAGATGTTGTTACCTCTAGGGAAAATCTTCCCAATTCGGACAGATTCTGGGATGATTGTGTGCAGCATGAGATACGAAAGAATGGCAGTGGTGGGGTGAAGATAGCAGATGAGGAGGATGTAGCCTTAACAGCCAGGGGGAAGAACAAAGGGAAGGCCAAGAAAGGGGCCTCATCAGATGGGGCTAAGGGAAAGGAGAAGAAAAATACGGATATGTCCAAAGTCAAATGTTGGGCATGTCAGAAGATCGGACACTATGTTGCTACGTGTCCTGAGAGGAAGAACAAGGGGAAGAAGGGTAATGTAGCTTCAGTAGAGATGGAGCAGTTTGGTTCACAATTTGACCAGGACTTTACATTTATTACTTCTACATCTAGTAGGAGTACATCATCCAATGTGTGGTACATAGACAGCGGGGGTTCTCGCCATATGACAGGTGCACGGGAGTTATTTTCAGAGCTTGCAGAGAGGGCACTTAATATTGAGTTTGTACTAGGAGATGACTGCCCTGTGAGAGTTGTTGGTGTGGGGACTATGACCTTTGAGAGGGAGTCTTTGCCTCCTTTGAAGGTCATGGATGTTTTGTATGTTCCAAGGATGAAGAAGAACTTGATTTCAATGTCTGCTATGGAGAAGAAGGGGTTTGACTTCACTTTCTCAAGAGGGCAGGTATTGATGCATCCCAGGGGAGCTTCCATCACTTCGGCCAAAGTGATTGGAGTCCACTCTGGGAAACTATACAGGTTCAGTTTTCAGTCGGCAGGAGCATTGGTGAGTAGTACATCTGGTAGCACTCACACTAGTACCACCAGCAGAAGAGACTTGTGCGAGTTATGGCACCGGAGGATGGTGCATATGCATCATGGAGCTTTGAGAGTATTGAGGGAGATCACTACTGGAGTTCCTGATTTCAGTGTCAAGCATTATGAGGTCTGTAGAGGGTGTGCTTTGGGCAAGTACACCAAGTTACCATTCCCAGCGAGTGACAACACATCTACAGGTATACTAGACTTGATTCATATTGATGTTAGTGGTCATATGTCTCATGTGTCTTTGGGTGGTTATGAGTATTATGTTATATTCATTGATGACTACTCTAGGAGGAAATGGATATATTTCCTGAAGACCAAGGGTGAGGTCTTCAGTCGCTTTAAAGAGTTCAAAGCTCTTGTGGAAAAGCAGTTCAGTAGGAAGATTCGGGTCTTGAGGTCGGACAATGGTGGTGAGTACACCGATGGTAGGTTTTCTTACTTTTGTGCACAGGAGGGCATTAGGAGAGAGTTCACGGTTCCTTACAACCCCCAGCAAAATGGGGTGTCTGAAAGGAAGAACAGAGCTATTGTTGGGGCTACTAGAGCGATGATTCATGATTAGGGGTTGCCTTTGTTTTTGTGGACTGAGGCCTGCAATATTGTTGTTTATCTTCAGAACAAGAGTCCTCACGGAGTACTAGGAAATATGACTCTAGAGGAGGCTTTCACTGGAGAGAATCCTCAGGTGGGACATCTTCGTATCTTTGGATGTCTCACATATTCTTATATCCCCAAGGAGCAGAGGACGAAGCTAGAACCCATGGCAAAGAAGGGTATATTTGTGGGTTACAACGAGATTTCGAAGGCCTATCGGATCTTCATTCCTTCTAAATGGAGAGTGGTGATTAGGAGGGATGTGAAGTTCGAGAAAGAGAGGGCCTATCGAAGATCACGGGAGTATGATGAGGGAGAGTCATAGACTTCTCCTCAGCATGGACGTCAGGTACAAGGAACAAGACCTCAGGATTTTGGATCGACTGGTACAAGAGGTACTTTAGTGTCAGTGACATCTAGGGCACTAGTGGCAATTTCACTGAGCACTTCTTTAGGGAGTCCACTGGTACAGAATTCACATGGAACTTCAGTTGACACAAGCACAGGTGCTGGTACAGGCACACCAAGGTCAGTTGGTAGACCTTCAAGTTCACCACACTAGGGGGCAGAGGATGAGGTTCCCTAAGGGGAAGCTTCTTCAGGGGAGGCCCAAGTGGCTTCAAGACACCTTGAAGGAAGCGAAGTCTATTAGTCCTTCGAAGAGGGTGAACAGGGAGAGTGTGCCACCTAAGCGGTTTTGCAGTTATGTAGTCAAGGCTACCAGCATTGTTGACTCTAAGCCTACTAGCTATGAGGACACTGCGGGCCAGGAGGTATGGATAGAGGCTATGAAGGAGGAGTACACCTCTATCATTAAGAACAATGTCTGGGAAGTGATGCCTAGGCCTGAGGGCAAGTTAGTTGTGACTTCCAGGTGGCTCTACATGATCAAGCATGTTGAAGATGGCAGCATTGAGAAGTTTAAGGCGAAGTTTGTGGCTAGAGTGTTCTCACAGATAGAGAGAGTTGACTATGATGAGACCTTCGCTCCCGTAACTCGGTATACTTCTATCCAGTCCCTTATTTCTATTGCTGCAAAAATGGGTTGGCAGATCCATCAAATGGATGTGAAGACCACATTTCTGAACGGAGTTATAGAGGAGAAGGTGTATGTTGAGCAGCCACATGGCTTTGACGTACTTGGGCAGGAGACCCATGTATGTCGGTTAAGGCGAGCACTCTACAGACTTAAGAAAGCTCCGAGAGCTTGGTATTCAAGGATTGAAACTTACTTGCAGCAGATGGGTTTCACGAAGAGTGATGCAGATCCAAACCTATACTACATTGTTGTAAGGGATGATCCACTCATCCTTGTGTTGTATGTTGATGACTTGTTCATCACTGGGGCAGAGAGACTGATTAGTGGTTGCAAGGAGGATCTTGCTATAGAGTTCGAGATGAAGAACATTGGGTTGATGCATTACCTTTTGGGGCTTGATGTGTGGCAAGGGGAGGGGCATATCTTTCTGGGGCAGGGGCAGTATGTTGTGGATGTGTTGAGTAGATTTCACATGGCAGACTGTAGACCCATGTCTACACTTATGATCACCAACTGGAAGAAACTTCATGCTTCAAATTCTAGTTTGGTGGATCCCACATTGTATAGGCAGCTTATTGGGTCCTTTATGTATCTGGTCAACACTAGGCCATATATATGCTTTGCAGTGAACACACTTAGCCAATTCATGGTTGAGCCTAGGAGAGTGCATTGGGTAGCTATAAAGCACATCCTTCGCTACGTGCAGGGGACTGATGATTATGGTTTGGACTATAGGCGGGGAGATGGAGTGAGGTTGGCAGGTTACACATATTCAGATTGGGTAGGGTGTGCTTCTGACAAGAAAAGCACTTCAAGGTGTTGCTTTGGATTGGTTTCGGCAGATGTGTCGTGGTTCAGTGGAAAGAAAAAGTCAGTTGCTTTGAGCTCTTCTGAGGCTAAGTATATGGCTGCTAGCTAGGCTAGTTGTGAGGCCATTTGGCTTCGCAAGTTGTTGTATGGCCTATTTGATCAAGAGTTGAGACCGACGGTTATTCACTATGATAATCAGAGTTGCATTAAACGATGAAGAATCCAGTGTTTCATGACAGATCAAGACTCAAAACACATTGACATCAGATATCATTACATCAGGGACTATGTTCAAAAGGGGGTAGTGAAGTTGGAGTATATATCAACAGATGAGCAGGTGGCTGATGTTCTCACGAAGTCCTTGCCAAGAGGCAAGCATGTCCATTTCATGGACAAGATGGGTGTGATGAGAAACACTTTCCTGGGTAAGAGGAAGTGTTGATTTATAATGTACCTTGGACAAGTGGTTTGTCATGGATTAGTCTCTACCTAGGGAAAAGTGTCCAAAATAATTATTTTCCTAAGTGTGACTTTATAAAGTGAAAGTGACTTTATAAGTGGTAAAGTCAATGTTAAATTATAAAGTGAAAAGTGATTTTAGACATAAAGTACGATGTGGGTACATTATTTAATGGGTGAGTTAAAAAATAGAATGTGAGAATTAAATGTACATTTATTCTCATCCCTTGATCTAAATGAATCTGAGCCATTAGATCTTAGGGTTGCCCAAAACTCATTTAGGGAAACAAAAGGGGAAAAAGAAAAGAGACACTGCATTCATTTTTCACGAGCAGATTGGAGAAAGGACGCTGAGAGCTAGAGAAATGTTCTGAAGGAGAAATTTATTGCAGCACGCTGAAGGAGTGATTTCTGGGCAAAGATGGGCACGGAAATCAAGGCATAGAAGACAACATAAAGTACAATACGAACAACATTTAATTATGTGAGTTGCAGGTTGTTCGAGAGAAGTTTTTGAAAAACAAATTGAAAAAATCCGTATAGTCTGTATTCTTACAGTATATATTTTCAGATTCAAGTGGGCACAAAAATTGAGGCATAGTAGGCACGGTTTTCAAGGAGTTTTTGGGTTGAAGAGATAAGTTGTATTTTGTTATTTTGTTTTGTCTGCAAATGAATTTTTCCTAAACTTGAAAGATAAATAAATTTGAAGAGCTCTCTAACAGGTTTTCCCTAGAGAAGATTGAAGGGGTTTTCCCTGGGTCTAAGTTGACCAAATTCTGTGTGTATTTTTATGTGTGTTGTTGGTCTGTTTATGTCCATATTTATTTTCAATATGTGTTGACAGTGCCATGTGCTTCAATCTGAAAATTTCATTTCCAGAATTCTATATGTTGAATGTATGTTTATGGGAAAGGGCATTTAACTGAATGGGAGTAATAAGGTGAAATTAAAACCGGGCAATTTCAACAATCTGGACAGCAGGTACACTCGTTAGGAACACCTCCCTGAGATTCACAAGCACTAACCCAGACAAATAAGAGGATTTGCTAGTGACACATAGGGCAGATTCTCTTATATGTTCGCTGAGTTTGGCAGCTGATTTTATAAGTTTATGTCAGCTCTAAGGGCATAAAAGTTAGTGCTAACAACAGGCACGTAGACTAGCCTCTTCATACTTATTGACATTGCAAGTGTAATTGCCAGCCCTGGCTCCCCTACCATATACCTCTTCTATGGTATCTAAAGTACTTGTGGTTGTGCATATTGTGCAGAGTTTCAGCAATGGCAGACCATGAGCAATAGTTAGTGACGATTACAAGATAGCCTTCTGAATAGCCCATAACACCCTAGCTCAACTCTTGACAAGCACAAACAATTCTTATAGATCTGACCTGGCATTCATCTTCCTTAAAATTTCATAGTGATTGCATAGTGCTAGCAATATCATAGCTATTGCAAAGAGACAAATAGATTTTTATTACAATTTGGTGTTTAATGATAGTGATAGTGACATGTTGTCTTATTGATTTAAAGCCCCTATTCCTTGTAAATCTTACATGCCTACCTTCTTAATTTTGCACTCCTTTCGACTTCTATATACAGAGTTTTGTTTATCGGGGCTATCTGTCTTCTTTTGACTATAACAATAACTTATTGGTATCATTTTGAGTGTAGAATTTGAGCTAGGCCAATGGGAGTTGAATATTTAATATTTATTTGTTTATTAAAATGAAATTATTTATGGGAAGAATGATTATTTTCCATGGAAGAATTGTTAAATGTAAGATGTTACATACCTGAAGATGATTTGTCCATATTTTCAGTGCCATTTTCATCACCCTTTTATCTTCATATGAGATCTTGTTTATCTAGGCCTCGCCTCAAATAACAGGTCCCAGGTTGACAAAAATGCACTTTCTCATCTACATAGTCGACATAGTGTCAACTAGCAAGGAGAACTACCAAGTGCGTCTAGAAAGACTAAGAACACACTCATTTTTAATTACTTGTGGAAAGGCATATGTGAAGGAGAGGAGGGAAATGCAACCACCAAGCCCACATCAGATAAGGAGCTAGCCATTTGGGAGAACAAAGACAATAAATCCTATGCCTTGATTGTTTTTATTATAAGCGAAGATGTGAGCCATCATTTAGTTTCCATTACAAATTCTTATGGTGCATTAAAGAAGTTGAAAGATTTGAATGACTCACACTCCAAATTAGAGCTTGTCCTACTGATGGTCAAACTCTTCAACCTTGTGTTGAAATATGATGATCCCTTGGCTCTAGCCTCTAAAATCAAAGCCATCATGCATGATATAGATGCCACTGGAGTGAAGATAGACATTCCTCTCACATCCTTCGTCAAGGCCCTCTACCCTACATACTCTCACTATCTGAAATCCCTGCAAGCTAGTGACCAACTCAAGTCCATTAATTTTGACTCTCTCGTAGAGAAGATTGCAAAATGAGAGAAAGCTTTTACGAAGAGGAAGTTAGCAACTCGATCCCCTAAAGAAGCAATGTGCCTTGCTTAGATAGGGAATAATAAATCACGTGATATACCTAAACAAAGTGGCAGTAGAAGAGGACATGGAAGAAAGAATTTCAAAGGAAAGGGGGGTAAACAGCAACAAGGAGAAAGACTTGATCTTCACTGCATTCGTTGTGGCAGAGATGGGCATTATGCATCAACATGCAGAATCCCCTAGGATAGAATGAAACACAATTGAATGCAAAAAGAAGACAGAGGTAACACCAAATCAAGCTAAAGGTAAAGAACCTAAATCTGCTCATTATATTGTTGCACATTGCAATATTGGAGTAACTAAAGATTTGTTCCATACTTCATTTGCTTCTTGAAGAGATGCATGGCTATTTGATATAGGTGCAACATGCCAAATGACCTTGCAAAGAGACTTCAATGGAAATGTACATGGAAAAGTGTATTTTGCAGACAAATCAAATCTCAAGCCCATAGGACTTGGCACCATCAAGCTCAAATTGTCGATAGTCCCTCATTTTCTTTTGCACGATGTACTCTACTTTCCAGAGTTGTGAAGAAATCTACTGTCTCTTGTTCACATTCGCTAGAAAGGCCACTCTATTCATGTGTTTGATGGCAAAGTAGAAATAAGGAAAGCATCTAACAACATGGTTGTCGTGACCAGAGTGGAGGATGAAAGATTGTTGAAGTTGAAAGTGACATCTTCTCATACACAATTTTGCATACATCCCTCATCATGATGAAGGTCCATTGCTATTTAGTCTTCTATGGCATGCTAGATTTGGACATATTAATTATGTTACCCTTCGCTTATTAAAAAAGAATGATGTTTCTGGTTTTCCTACTATTCCTAGGAAGCTGAAGCAATGTGATGCTTGTATCGTTGGAAAGCATAGCAAACAACCTTTTCATGATTCCACTTCCAAAGCATGTAGAAAATTTGGATTGAAACATTATAATTTGTGCGGCCCTATGCATGTTCCTTCTGCTAATGGAAATAAATATATGATGACTTTTATTGATGATTACTGTAATATCCCTAAGGAAAATTGACAGTGATAAACAAAGCATTCATAGCACATGCAACACAGAAATTCACACAATTAATTTAAATACTCAGAAATACTCCAAAAATTGCGCAGAACTTAGCCATTTTCATTATAATTCAAAGGGGATACAATATAAGCTTGGAATGTAAGCACCTCGCCTTGCCCAAGGCAAGCTAACAAGACCCAAGTGATGAAAACAACTACTCGGCTGCTAGGAACATGTTCCACTCAATGCTCTGTGCTGACCCTAGAAAAATTGCACTGTCAGCTGGAAGAATCTATTGTTTTGCCCTCCTCGAGTGTTCAAAAAATTCCAGGAAATTAACCCTAGTCTCCCCATAAATAACCCAAAAAAACCTAGAAAGGGTTTGGCCTAGTTCTCACCTCCGAAATTTTCTCCAATTTCCATGTGCTTCTCCAATTGTTGGGCAAATCGACCCACCTAGAAATGACACTACTTGAAGGCCCCAAAATGTCAACAAAGCCTAGCAAAATTCCCCTCTGGAAGCCTCCACAAGTCTCAGCTCGCCTCAGCCCTCAATTGTCCTTCTCCCAAACTCTCACGTGTGGCACAAAGACACTATTGCGCATGCCTACGCAGTCCCCAATTATGAACCAAAGGCACAGCAAAATTCCCCCAAAATTGTGCCCAACTAGCACCCCAAATCCCCAGCAAATGTGGCCCAAATCTCTCCCAAAAGGCCCAAGGATTTCGCTACTCCACAATCAACTTCCCCAAGAGATGCATATTCCCTCTACTAAAACACAGTCTGCTGTAAAGTCCCACAAATTGCCTGAGCAAGTACCTGTATTGACTCCCAACGTGATGTAAATCACCTCCTTAGGGTGAGATTCTTGCCTGAAAATCTCATGTGCTGAACAACACTTGCAGACTTGGATCCATAGCTCAAGAGTGCTATGTGAGTGTAAATGTCAAAGGTTCAAAAGCCCCAAAATGATGAATGCATCTCCTATTTATCCTTGAGCCTCCATTTCCCCTTGTGGGTCTCGTACATCGACCTTCCTTACCTTTTTCCCTCCATGAATATGTATTAACCAAGGAGTGAGTATTTCCCTTTGGGGGCGGCCCCCACCTTCCGCTAGCAATTTGATTTCCCCACTTTTCCTAAGTTGCAACCCAAAAATGACAAAATTGAACAAAATTGATATTTCACTTAGCAACATTGCTAAGTGGGAATATCACAATTACACTAGAATGTGTTGGGTGTACTTGTTGAAAAGTAAATCTCAAGCTTTTGAAACTTTCATAGATTTTCATGTATGGATTAAAAATAAAGCACAATCACATATTGGCTCCCTTCACACTGATAATGGAAGAGAATATACCTCTAATTAATAACTATCTTTGCCAACATAACATTCAACATCAAGCCACAGTTCCAAACAATCCTCAACAAAATGGGGTAGTTGAAAGAATGAACAGGACTATCTTGAATATGGTTCGCTCAATGATGTTTTTCAAAAATGTAATATTGATGTTTTTGGCTGACGCAGTTCTATGTGCAATGCATGTGAAAAACATATGTTCATGTCATGCTCTCAAAAATAAGACTCCTTATGAAATATGGTATGGCCACATTGCTTTAGTAGAGCATCTTAGGGTTTTTGGTTCCAACTGTTATGCCTTGATTCCCAAGGAACAAAGAAGCAAGATTGATGCAAGGAGTTGGAAGTGCATCTTCTTGGGGTAAACAACAGGTTTATTCTTTCTAGAGATGTAATTTTTCTTGAATATTCCCAGACTGACAACACTATTGAGCGGCAACTTGACCGTTTGGATAGATTCACTCCTGCAAAAACATATCAAGAATTTGATAATGAGATTCCACATCTTGAAGGGGGGGATACTATCTTGGATCAATCCATGGAGTCTTCTTCTGAAGCACTATCTCCCCCTCATGATGTTCCAACTAATTAATCAAATCAAGAAGAAGCTTTGAATTATGTGATTGAGAGGATTGGAAGATTGAAACTTGATGCGGCTCCATCTCAATCAATGGAGCAACCTGGACCATCTCATAAAGGTCCCTCGAAATGGCTCACCAAAACACTTGAAAGTGTTCATCTTGATGAGGTTAGAAAGACAAGAACCAAAGGTTCCACCAGACAAGATGGAGGTGATGTAGATAATTTTGTTTGAGTTGATGTAGATGATATGGATGTTTCATATGATTGTGAATCGAATCTATCTACCAACTTTGAACCAACTCCCTTTAAAGAAGTTTTTTTTTTTTATGATGAATAGAAAGAAGCAATGTAGAAAGAGTATGATGATCTCATATAGAATGAAACATGGAAGTTGATGGACCCTCCATTGGGAACCAAACCAATTGAGTGCAAGTGGATCTACAAGAACAAGTACAAATCAGATGGCTCACTTGGCAAGCATAAAGCAAAGATCGTGGCAAAATGATTTGCACAGAATGAAGGTGTTGATTATGAAGAGACCATCAAGATTCTTTTTTCCTTAGCAGCTCAAAATGGATGGAAAGTTCATCAAATTGATGTGAAGATTGCTTTCTCGAATGGAAACTTGCAAGGAATGTCTTGATAGCTCAACTGAAAGGTTTTGATGTGAGGGGAGTAGAAAACAAAAACAAAACCCATCAAATCCGTATATGGCCTAAAACAAGCACTGCGGGCCTAGTATGAAAAGTTAACTAAGCATCTTCTGAAATTGAATTTTAAACACAATAATCTTGATGATGCAACTCTATTTGTCAATAAAATTGGCAAAATTGTTGTATATCTTGTGGTATATGTAGATGATCTGTTGATAATAGGAAATAATGAAAACTATATTGCATCCATAAAGTGTTCAAGAAGGGATTTGAGATGACATATTTGGGACACCTTCACTACTACTTAAGCATTGAAGTGGCTCAACATCCAAAGTATATATTCCTCTCCCAAAAGAAGTGCAATGGAAAATTGTTGAACAGGTTTTGCATGGCTAAATGCAACCCTCTATTTACTCCAATGCAACAAGACTTGAAGCTCACATCAAGAGAAAGGAATGAATTTAAGGATGCAACCAAGTACATAAAACTTGTGGGAAGTATTATCTACCTCACTACTACCAAACTAGATATTTCATTTGTTGTTGGAGTTCTTTCTAGATTTATGCAAAAGCATTGTGAAGGACATTGGTTTGTTGTAAAAAAAGTTTTAAAGTACTTGAAAGGAACTCAAGACTTTGGATTCAATATTCACAAACGGATGTTTTTAGCTTGATTGGATATAATGATTTAGACTTCAACAGAGACAAAGATGTTGAAGAATGTAACTAGTTTCAATCTTCATAACTGTACTTGAGTCATAATGAAATATATTTATCAAAAGAAAGCAAAAAAAAAAATTATTAATTAAAATTGACTTGTTAAAACATGGATTTCATGCTTGGGTCAATTGTCATAGGTCAAGCCTCCATTGTAGGCCTTTAGGATTTGTAGGTCAAAGTCAAAGTCTATTTTGTTATGTCAAAATCTTCCTCCATCAAGTCTCCTTGCAGTCGACCTCCAAATTAATAGTCAACAAGTCAGCTTCACTAAATAAACTCATGTCGGCTTATTTTACTATGGAAAACAACTATATATAGGCGTGTAAACTTTGCTCTAATTACAGAGAGAAAATATGAGTTTGGTGTACCTCAGGGATACAAGTTAGGAAATTTCAGAGAAGAGTTCGGTGAATCTCAGTGGGGAATTCAGTGAAGCTACAATGGAGAATAACTTGAAGTTCCAAGAAGTTGAAGTGTCAGTGCAAGCCGAAATATTTTAGGGCTATCACCACCACAGACCGAAGTCTAGGCTACCACCACAAGACCGAAACTTGGGCTACTACCATAGGACCGAGACATGACTGTATTACAGTGTTTGAAGTATAATTTCAAGACCGAAACTTGGGCTACCACCACAGGATTGAAGCATGAGTGTATTACAGAACAGTGTGTGCTATCATTACAGGACCGAAGTTCACTCAAGGACTGTATCATTATATGTGTGCTAACACTACAAGACCAAAGTTTATTATGTCATCATATGAGTACTACCATCACAACGCTGAAGCATAATTGAGATACCACAGAACTGAAGCATGATGTGACAAGGTTGACTTGATGGATGAAAATAGTCCTTAGTCTAGGTTATGAGAGTCTTGGTCATCTCAATCTTTGTTTTTGAATCTACTGAAGGAAGAATTCTTGACTGGGTTTTCCCCTATGTAGGGGTTTTGACCTAGCTGCATGCCTACATCTCATGTCCTCCTCTGTTTATTGATTGGCATTAGTCTTGATGATAAGAACAAGATAAATCAAAAGAAGAAAACTAATAGTGAAACATCACAAGTTAATGTCATACGAAGAGAAATCAATCAACTTGCTCTGAAAATTCCTAGATCTAACAATCTCGGGAATCCTACTGCAACCAACTGAATCTACTTCACCTAGATTGTAAATCACATTACAAGCTTATTTCAAATTTCTTCATGAAACATTGAAGTAAATTACTGAAGCAGCCTACACCAATTAAATATGATTCTGAAACATAGAAACTGAGCAAGGAAAATAGAAACACATAGGACACTGTAATTTTTTGACAAAAGTCCCCTGAAAAACCCAATGCGGGAAAACCGATGTAGCAGCTCTGCGGGTTTTATTATTATGCAAGAGAAAATTTGAGTACAATTCTAGGATGCTGAACTAGCAATCCGATACAGAGAGAATATTGAACAAAAGACTGGTGAAATAATCTCACCCTGTCACTAGAGAATCAATGATTGATGATGTTGCTCTGGAGGCACTGCGTCACCCTCTGTGCAAAATTGTGTCACTCTGGGTAGTTTCTGCGCCACCCCTCCTGGGTATTACATTGCCTCTCCTTTGGATCCTCTGTTGGCTGAGAAATCGACCTTTTGCCTCTCGAACTCACATCCCAGCTTTCGCCAACTAAATTTCGACTTCCCTCAACAAGAAACTCGACTTCCCCTCAAGGACTGCACTGCCTCTGCGTCAGCACTGTGTGGGCTAGTGTCAGCGTTCCTCTAGACGTCTTTATGTTCTCCCTCTACCTCATACTTTCCTGAAATTCCTTCTCCGGGATTCTCACTACCCCTCTGTTGCAAGAAATCCCCTCAGTCAATTTTCTTCCTAGAACTTCTCACTTCAGAAAAATCGATTTCCTTGATCTCTCTATTGCTTTCCAAATGACCCTCAAGCCCCTTCTTATATCTTCCTGTTGGACAACCAACGACCTAGATTAAATCATAATCAAAGGCTCAGATTGTTTTGGTTTGATCCGTGTCTTTTTCTAGAAGTTTCACCCCTGATTAGATTAATACCCATTAATATTTTAATTTTCCTAAGTTTAGACTTTGGGTCCTCATTAAAAATATTAATTATTTTAATAAAATCACTTCTGGGTGGAATTTCCCAAAACACTTTCCTAGTTCTTTGGAATACATGTGCCCAAGCCTTCCTACAAAATTTGAGGCTTAGAGCACATTCAATGCTACCACAAATCAACACTCCCTCTTAGCAAGGAACGTGCTCTAGCAATACACTGCTACTGCACACTGGTCTAGCTCTGAAGCATCGTCCTCTGCGTTGTTGATGTTTGACATGCTGTCCACCAACTACTGCGTTGTTGTTGTTGTTGCAACTATACTACTGCCTTTGACACTACCACTGCCAATGCTACATCTGTGCTACAACTCCCTCTTAAATGTTGCATCTACTATGCTGCTAGCATTGCCACTGCTAACACTGCATCCGTACTGCAACTCATCTTCTGATAGAAGCAACTAAAAACACCCAAAACTAGACAAGTATCCAGTGGATACACCGGTATCAAAAACTGCGTTGCTGAAGCTCTGCACTGTGCCTCCTCTCACTATTGCCTCTCTGCTCTGCGCTACTCTCACTATGGTGCTACTAACTACTACATCTGTCGAATCAACACTCCATGGCATCAACCGAAAACTCTACCATCCCACTACTACTGATCATGGGCACCGATAGCAAGGTGATGATCCAAGAGGTGGGCTCCTCGAGGATCCTGCCCATTTGTAGTTCTATCGAACTACAGTTCTATATCATCCACCTCCCTCCTAGAGGTATCTTGACTGACATTGTGAACTCCTCATGTTCGATCTTTGCAGCTGCAACCTTAGGATCATGCTTCTCATCCTTGTCCTTTTTCTTCAAAGGACATTGGGATGCATAGTGGCCCATCTCGCCACATCTAAAGCATTTCACCTTGGAGAAGTCCTTCTTTCATCTTTGTTGCCCCTGCTTTCCCTTCGATGCAAGGGTTGCGTTATCCTCTTCCTCTACTTTGGGCTTCAACCCACTGCTGTTGTTGCTCCCGTCAAGTTTGACCTTGAGCAGGTCTCTCCTCAGCTCTTCTTGTTTCAAAGCTACCCACATCTCGTCCCAATTTGGCAATGCTACTCTACCCAACATACTTTGGACAAAGACTTGCCATTCAACCAAGATGGAATTTAGAGCTAGTCTCACTAACTCTGAATCTTGAGGTGTGTGTCCTGCAGCCGACAACTCATCACCAGTCTCCTTCAGTTTCGTGAGGAATGGATCCACACATTCTCCCTTCAGCATTTGCGTAGACCTCAACTTTTGTTCTATGTACATTTTATGCTACTCGGAAAATCCCTGATCCAATGTGGCCAAGGCATCCCACATCTCCTTAGTAGTTCCTTTGCTAGCAACGTGGCACACCACTTGATCCTTGACTCCATCCAGGATCATCCTCTTGGCCTTTCAAATCTCAGTTGTGTACTTCTTCAACGGATCCGCATCCACAGGGACAGCTACCACATTATCAACATACGTCTTGAGGGCATGCTCATCTAGAAGGAAAGACATTCTAGCCTTCCAAATCGCATAGTTGGAAGCCCCGTCCAACCTGTCTTGATCCCTCAAGCCACTGGGTGCCATATCCTCCGAAAAAATGTTGAACAACTCCCTCTTTCTCCCTAATGCGTAGCTCCTAGGCTAGCTTACACACTCCCTGATGGAGCTAGTAAGCTGCTGCTCAGCAAATGAGAAATGTTGATTTCCTCGGCAAGAAATCACTGAGGAAGTATTCCCTCACTATGTGATTTGCTTCTTTCTTCCGACAGCTTCTCTGCCCAACACTCAGCTTGCAAAAAACTACGTCCCTCTAGCTCTGGGTAGCTCCCTCTGCCTTGGCAAGTTTTCGATCTGGCAGTCTTACCTCTCTGTTGGCTCACTCAGAGAGAGACACCCACAAAAATATAGCCCTCCTAGCTAGAACTGCGCAATCCCTCAGGGGATTCGAATTGTTGCTTTCTACAGCAAGTTGGCCCTTGCTTCAGTGCTAGATCTGCTCTTCCATGTTTCACATCAAACGCTTTGATACCATGTGAAACTTCCTAGATCTAACAATCTCAAGAATCCTACTGCAACCAACTGAATCTACTCCACCTAGATTGTAAATTACATTACAAGCTTATTTTAGATTTCTTCATGAAACATTGAAGTAAATTACTGAAGCAGCCTACACCAATTAAATATGATTCTGAAACATAGAAACTGAGCAAGGAAAATAGAAACACATACGAGACTGTTATTTTTGGACAAAATTCCCCAAAAAAACCCAATGCAGGGAAATCGATGAAGCAGCTCTGAGGGTTTTATTATTATGCAGGAGAAACTCTGAGTACAATTCTAGGATGCTCAACTAGCAATCCGATACAGAGAGAATACTAAGCAAAAGATTGGTGAAATAATCTCACCCTGTCACTAGAGAATCAATGACTGATCTTGCTGCTTTGGAGGCTCTGCGTGGCCTCTGCGTAGAACTGTGTCACTCTGGGTAGTTTCTGCGCCAACCATCCTGGGTATTACACTGCCTCTTCTCTGGATCATCTGTTGGCTAAGAAATCAACCTTCGGCCTCTTGGACTCACATCCCAACTTCCGCCAACTGAACTTCGACTTCCCTCAGCAAGAAACTCGACTTCCCCTCAAGGATTGTGTTGTCTCTGCGTCAGCACTGCGTGGGTCGGCGTCGGCCTTCCCTTGGACATCTTTCTGTTCTCCCTCTGCCTCGTACTCTCCGGAAATTCCTTCTCTCGAATTCTCACTGCCCCTCTGCTCCAAGAAATCACCTCAATCGATTTTCTTCCTGAGAACTTCACACTTCAGAAAAATTGATTTCCTTGATCTCTCTGTTGTTTTCCAAATGACCGTCAAGCCCCTTCTTATATCTTCCTGTTGGACAACCAATGGCCTAGACTAAATCATAATCAAAGGTTCAGATCGTTTTGGCTTGATCTGTGTCTTTTTCTAGAAGTTTCACCCCTAATTAGATTGATACCCATTAACATTTTAATTTTCCTAAGTTTAGACTTAGGGTCATCATTAAAAATATTAATTATTTTAATAAAATCACTTTTGGGTGGAGTTTCCCAAAACACTTTCTGGGTTCTTTCGAATACATGTTGCCAAGCCTTCCTACAAAATTTGAGGCTTAGAGCACATCCGATGCTACCCCAAATCAACACTTGCCACCCTATTGGATTTCTTAACAAAAGAAAATGGAGAGTCAACTTCAGGCTATCTCATGAATCTTGAATAGCAACTGTCTCATGGAGCTCACACAAAAAATCAATTCAAACAGATTACACGACAAAGGCAGAATATGTGGTAGTCGCAGAAGCAACAAAGGGGATTGTGTGGCTCAGGAAAATACTTGAAGATTTGCAAGAGAAACAAGTGAATCCTACTCCTCTTTTGGTTGACAATACTTCTGCAATCAAGTCGGCCAAGAATCCTAGATTCCATCAAATCAAACTTATCAACACAAACTATCATTTGATTTGATACCATGTAGAGGGAAATACTAATCATTTAGGACATTACTCCACAAACGAGCAAATTAAAAAAAAAACCAAGGCACTTGGAAAGGAAAAGTTTGAAACATTTAGAATGATGCTTGGGCTCACAAGCATCCCTTCAGCTTAAGGGGGGGAATGTTGGACATAATCCTTCAAGATTTTTGTCTTGAAGTTGTAAATAAATAAATTAGGAGAATGTGAAGGCACCCTTAGAATAGGAAACAAAGAGTCACCTCTTTGTATAAATTTAACCGCACATTAATATAAATTGCAAGCGAGGAGTTGTTCATTCCTAGCCTGACAGGTTTGAATATATGTTAGCAAAACCTAAGTATACTACTATGAACATTATAATATTTCTAAAAATAAAAACATGTTGAACAGCTTACAACCTACAAACACATTAATAACACATGTAAGACAAGGCACTAACCTTAAAAAGGCATCATAACATGAGTTAATCATTACTACAAACCATTTTTTATGTTAGGTGGTTTATAGTTTATTTTTTATCCCATAATTCTTATCATTGTTTTCATCTTTTTGATGCTATAGAGGTTTTCTAGGACCTTATGAGGCCTTTGCGAGGTTTGTAATCTATTATGAAAATTTTCATCAGTTCACAAAACACTGAAAGTGGGATCACTTGGTGATTCAAGTGGTCATCCAAGGTCATCCAAAAAATGGTAGTGATACTGACAATTTTTAGGTTCTAAAATTTTGACACATTTTTTGATAAATGATAATCTTAAGGCATCATGACTTACCTACAAAATCTCTTCCCACTAACTGCAATGAGCCAAAAGTCATGGTCCTAGAAAAGCTCCCCCTTTTTCATGCATCTCAACATCATCCAACTCAATGTGCATGCTCAACCCTAATTTCATGTTAGGGTTATGACCCTTGAATCTTATGGTTTTCATTTCTTGGGGTTTTGGCATTATGATAAAAATAAAGTTTTAACATTTTGTTATGGTATTTTTGTGAATGAGTGTAATAGACACATCTCTTCTCAAGGATAGCTACCACAATTCTACACATGATATTTGTGAAATGTTTTCACTTTCTTTGGAACTGTTAACCCTCATTTCAACAGGGTACAGGGGTACAGATGGTCACTTCTTCACTTTCTAAGTCCAAAGGATGCAAGTCAAAGCCTTGTAGGCCATGTTAAATTTTGTATTAAGGTATCTTAGGCGTATTATAGTCGGCCATGGCCAATCCCTTTAGTCTCTGCTCTTAGCTCCTTTCATCTTGCATAGGATTGGAGGATGTTAGTTTCTGTAGCATCAGATGTGTTCTAGCCACGAAATTTAGTGGAAAAGGTAGAATACATGAGATCTCCAAAACCCAGAAATCGTTTCTGAAAATTCCACCTAGAGATGACTTAATTGGATTATTAACCATTTTTTTAATGTTTTCTAAGTCTAAACTTAGAAACACTGGTTAATCAATCATAACTAATTAAGTCAAGGTAAAAAGTCTCTAGAAACTCGCACGAATTAATCCAGAAATGATCTGAGCCATGGATTAAGATTTAATCTTGGTCATTGGAGTCCCAACAAGAAGATATAAGAAGGGATCGATGTGGTGATGTAGAACACGCCAGAGTCACTTAGAGAATTCGATTTTCCAGAGTAGCAGCAGTCAGTTGCCGAAGATTTCGAGCTTCAGTGAGGAAGTAGAGACAGTGAGGGGCAGGGTTAGTGAGGTTGGAGGAAGATTTCCAGATGCAGTGAGTGCATATGCAGAGAGGCATAAGAGCCACAGTGAGGCTGACACAAGGACTGCACAGTAGCGCCTCTAAAGGCAGTTCGATTTGCAAATTCGGGAAGACGTTTCAGTGTTCCGGTGGCAGAAGAATTTTGCAAAGGCCGGAAGAAGCGTTTCCATAGTCAGTGGCAAACAGAAGAAACGACTCAAATTGAAATCTACGCGGTACGAATTAGAGACCACGCAGAGGGTGACGCAGGGGCAATTCGAAGAGGGTTTCAGAGGCCATTCTTCAGTGCCGAATTTGCCTGTGGGGTGAGGAAAATTCCTCACTAGATTTTTGCTAGTATTTTTCTCTGTAGGATTGCCAAATTCGGCAACCAGATTATCGTACTCGGATTTCACTGCTGCTTAATAATATAAAACCCTCAGTTGTTGCACTGGTTTTCCCAAGTTGAGATTTTCAAGGACATTTGTCCAAAAATAATGGTGTCATTTTTATTGTATGCGCGCTAGTATTTTCTCAATTTCTAGCGTTATTTTTCTTTGGCAATTTATTTATGAAAATTGCAGTAGATAATTAGTCGTCGTTTGTGTGGGCAAATAAATTGTTAAATTAAATTAACAACTAGAAGAATAATTTCCAGTTGCTACAATAGATGAAATTTTCACATGGTATGATCAACCGGGAAACTCATAAGCGGAGAAAAGAATTTCGCTGCTCAGAGGGAGCAGTAGGCTGAAATTTTCTGGTGTTGCGCAGTTCATATCCAGGCAGTGCAGATTGTTGGGAAGAATTCAATTTTCAGTTGCAGGTGGCAGAAAAGTTCGAATTTCCCATAATAGTGATTCCAGTAGGCAGAGGGAGCAATAGCATCTCAAATTTTCGCTCAGTATATTCCTTGGTTGGATGCAGAAGGCTTTTAGTAGCAGAACCAGCGTCGGGTGGAAGAGAAAAGCACACACAACAGAGGGAAAATTTCTCTCAGGGGATCTCGAGTTTTAGAGATCTAATTTTTCCAGTTGCGGATTGGCAGTAGTTATTCCAGAAGGGAGTGAGAGCAGCAGATACAGTAGCCAAGCAGCAAGAAAGAGGGAGATTTTCAAGTTTATTATCTCTAGTTTTGAGTTTCACAAATTTTGCAACTTTGCAAAGTTGATCGTACGAGATTGCCTGAGGAGGTTGTGCGAGTTAGCCAGAATGTAGATATGGGCAACAGTGCGACTTCCAATTGTCGGAAATAAGTGTCGGAGGAAGTGTGAATTGTCTAATGCGAGTTGCAAAGGAAGGGTCCCAGCTAGGGACTAGGCTTGAAAGGAGATAGTGAGGCACCAGATCCAGGAGGAGGAGTATGAAACTCTAGCGTGCCGAATGGGTAGGATCTAGCGTAGTTGCAACAAGGAGATCAGTTAGATTAGTTTCAAATTGTTGTAGTGGGACCATCACCTTTGCTACAGGAGCCCACAATATCATAGTAGCAAGTTCAGTGTCGGCAGACGCAATATGTCATTAGATAGTTGCAGAACTAGTTGCAATGAGACAGGGAGTGTGAATTGCCTAGTTGTAGGATGCAGGTGCAGTTCCAGCCAGAAGATTCCCAACGTAGAGTTACACAGCCCAGTTCTAGTGCAGGAGGACAGTGCGAGTTGCTAAGAGGGAGCATAAATATTTCCCATAGGGAGATCGAGACTCAAAGGGAGTCTAGTTTCAGAGGGAACAGACCTATGGGAGCTAGTACTTCAGGATCTAGGGAGACCAGACTCATTATTGCAGTAGTTGGCAACACTATGAGTTGATCAGAGTTTGTTATGTTTGCAAATATGCCTCCATGGTGAGGTGGGGTGATTTGGTGTTGTAGCCCCAGAGAGCTACAGAGATGTGCAGGGTCCTTAAGGAGTCCACCTCATGGATCATTACCTTGCTACAAGGCCCACAATATTCACTAGCAGGATGGATCAGTGGCAGTTGATGTAGTCAGTACGAGAGTGATAGTTGCAGAATAGTGGCATTCAAATGTTGAGGAGCGCAGTGTAGAGTTAACAGCAAAGCAGGTGGCTCAGTGCAAAGTTAGCAACAATGCAGATTCTTCAGTGACAGTGCAGATGCTAGTAGCAGTCAGAGACTCCGAAGGCAGATGCTTCATACTGAACACAGTTGATTCAGTATTTTGGATGCTTCTAAGTTGCAGTAGTTGCAGTTGCAGCAGCAACAAATGAGAGGGAGTTGTAGTGCAGACGCAGTGTTGGTCACAGTTTGGCAATGTTAGCAGCAGCACAAATGAAGCATTAGAGTTGCGCAATGGTTGGTGGGCAATATGGCCAGACATCAGCAACGTGACAGGAGGTGATATAGAGAGAGGGTGTTGTGACAGGATGTGTAGCACTAGAGAGAACATAGTCCTATCTAAGAGGGAATGTTAGTTTCTATAGCATCGAATGTGTTCTAGTCACGAAATTTTGTGGAGAGGCTAGAATACATGAGATCTCCAAAACCCAGAAATCGTTTCAGGAAATTCCACCTAGAGATGACTTAATTAGATTATTAACCAATTTTTTAATGTTTCCTAAGTCTAAACTTAGGAAAACTGGTTAATTAATCATAATTAATTAAGTCAAGGTGAGAATTCTCTAGAAACTCACACGGATCGATCCAGAAATGATCTATCGATTAGGATTTAATCTTGGTTTTTGGGGTCCCAACAAGAAGATATAAGAAGGGATCAATGTGGTGACGGAAAACACACTAGAGTCACTTGGAGAATTTGATTTTCCAATCTTGGTTTTTGGAGTCCCAACAGGAAGATATAAGATGGGATCGACGTGGTGATGGAAAACACACTAGATTCACTTGGAGAATTCAATTTTCCAAAGTAGCAGCAGTCAGTTGCCAAAGAGTTCGAGCTTCAGTGAGCAAGCAAAGACAGTGAGGGACAAGGACAGTGAGGTTGGAGGAAGATTTCTAGATCCAATGAGTGCATTTGTATAGAGGCAGAAGAGTCGTAGTGAGGCTAACGCAAGGACTACATAGTAGCTTCTAAAGGCAATTCGATTTCCAAATTCGGGAAGTTGTTTCAGTGTTCTGGTGGCAGAAGAATTTTGTAGAGGTCGAGAGAAGCATTTCCAGAGTCAGTGGCAAACAGAAGAAGCTGCTCAGATTGAGATCCAAGACATACGAATTAGAGCCTGCGCAGAGCCCACGCAAAGGCTGACGCAAGGCAAATCGTAGAGGGTTTCAAAGGCTAGTCTTCAGTGTCGAATTTGCCTTTGGGGTGAGAAAAATTCCTCACTAGATTTGCCAATATTTTTCTCTGTAGGATTGCTAGATTCGACATCCAGATTATTGTACTCAAATTTCATTGTTGCTTAATAATATAAAACCCTCAACTGCTGCATCGGTTTGCCCAAGTTGGGTTTTTCCGGGGACATTTGTCCAAAAATAATGGTGTCATTTATTGTGTGTGCTAGTATTTTCTCAATTTCCAGCACTATTTTTCTTCTACAGTTTATTTATGAAAATTGCAATAGAGAATTATTCTTTGTTTGTGTGGGAAAATAAATTGCTAAAGTAAATTAACAATTAGAAGAATAATTTCCAATTGTTGCAATAGATGAAATTTTCACAGAGGACTTGAAGCAGATCACACTAGGACTCATGGCTTATGTAGCCTTTGATTATGCAGGGGTGATTGCAGTTGTAGGGTCAGTCCATCCCATGTTGTGTGCACCTATGACTTACCACATGGTCATGTGTCATGGAGTGTGTATGCAACCATGGCCTCGGTGCAGTATTCATTAGACAATTCTCAACATTGTAGTCTCACAGTTCTCAGTTGTTCATGTTTATCGAGATAGTGCATGCTTCCCAATGCATGTGGTCCAAGGGTCAAAAAGTCAACGGGTTTTCAAGTTGACGTCAAAAATTATGTAAAAAAACAATCAGACAAAACCTGTGTGGCAGAATCCTCAATTTCTCAAGGACGTTGGAGATCTAGCTTCCATGCAAGATAACGTCCCTCATTGGTGCTACGTGAGATCAAACTAACCATTGCAAATGTCAACACTAATCATTGTGAGTTAAAGGAACTATTGCTGAAAAATCTAGCAGGCCTTGAACAAACAACCCTACAAGGTGTAAACCAGACAATGGGAAAATAGTGGGGTAGAGGCCCAATGTCACCTTAAGCCAAAACCACCTGCTCTTTACAAATTTTCATCGATGGGAGAAGTCTCAGTAAACGAAGAATCACTTATAATCGATATGTTAAATGATAAGGTACAAAGTGACCCTACTAAAGCTCACTCAAAGAGAGGCACAACAAAGGTGCAAGGCATCAAAGAAGCAAATTGCTCTCAAAGAAAAGCCCTAGAAAAGAAGGCTCAAGACCTAGGGTTTTGAGATTTTCAATGGTAATAGGTATTCACAAGGTCAAGGCTCAAGGGAAAGAGTTTCTTACAATGATATTCAGCTAATCCAAGAGTCATGAAACCCTCAAGAAAAGTCGTAAAGTTTAGGGGAAAAGAAACAAGGGTTTCCCTCTTAGAGCAACACCTAGGGCAAGAGATTTTATGGATCAAATTTTAGTGGATGCCCACCAAATTGATAGGTTAGGTAGCCTAGACCTATCCCTTGATGTTTAGCCTCTCAAATCACCAAAAATTCTCCTCCCTAAAATTTTGCTCCAAGCTCTACAATTTTGCCCTAGCCTTAAAAGAACCAAATTTGAGAAGAAAAAATTATGGAGAAAGTTTAAGGTTGATCACCAAAGACTTGGACTAGTGCCTTGTTCCTTGGGTGTATGGAGTCATGGATGTCAAATATTGACCAATCTTGCTCTTTAAGGAGGCTAAAAATTGATGCCCTAGCTCAATTTTCAAGCATTTACCCACTCAAGGAATAATGGAAATTATGGGAAGAGCTTCAAAGAGTTTCACCACTAGGATACTTCTTACAATGTCATGAATGAAAAATGCATGTAATTTTCTTCTAACTAGCATTCAGTAGATACTTATCAACAATTAGGAACACACTTTAGCATAGATTAGAAATTCTCATTCCATACATTTAACATTGCAAGACAATTAGCAAGAAAATCCATCCATTATGCCAAGAATAGCTCCAAAAGACATCCAAAAATCAGCTCCAAATATCAAAATGCATCCAATCATCCAAGAATCCAAGAAAAGAACAAGTGTGAGCCTCTCTAAGGAGGCCAAAGTCCCAAGTGTGATGATGATGACAAATGAAATGACATCTCTCTAATATATATGATGTCTAACATAGCCTATTTTGCCTACAAGCCCCTAAAATTATAAAATAATGGGCAAGAAAAGCCTCTAGCTCACAGGCCGACCTAGTAACCATTGTGCAAATGAAAATATATCTCCAAAAGAGGATTGAAACGTTGACATCATGCATGCATAGGCCTCTAGAGGGCATGCATTGAGGCCGCCTTGCACCAAATGAGGTGTAGAGGGCCTCTAAAATCATGATGGAGGAGTTGGACCCACTACTTTAGTGCAAATCATCCTGTGGACCCCCAAATGTGTTGTGGGGCACATGCTGGTCTCATGGGTCTCCATGTGGCTGAATCTTTGTCTTTGCTCCAACATTGAGGGCACTGAAGATGGTGCTAGCCCTCCCATGTCTCAATGAACGAGACAAACCTCATATGGGCCTTGGATCAACTACCACGCCATGTACATATGCTAAGTCGCCTGAGGGAAAATTGGTCCAAGTGCATCATCCCATGAATAATGTAGGGAAAAATGCAAATGTTGTGGGTGCCAAAGGTGTCAAAAAATGCAAGTGATGCTTTATGAATCTCTAGAGACCCATTGCTCCCAACACCTCACTTATGGGTGTCAATATGATCCTTTGGTGGACTAGAGCCCTAGTTAAGTCGCCCAACCCATAATGAAACCACCTACCAATCACACATAATCCAATATTGCAACTTATGACATCATGTACATTTAATCATTTTTGCATCTAAGTGGACCAAGCTTGCAAGTAATGGGCACTGTGACACTTCATACAAGGTTCCTCTTCCAAAATTGGGGTCTTAGTCACATAATGGTGTTACCTCCCTAGATAGGAGTGGCTAATAGATGACCCTATCAAGCGTTTCCAACCCCCAAAGGGAAGTGACATGTCCTCGGTCCGCCCTTCAATTAATAGGTGCCAAGTGAATAATGATGGAATAGAAGGAGATAAAGGAATCTCAGAGCCAATAGCCATGGCCAAAGGGGTAGCAATGATGAGGAATTCCACATATTCAGTGTAGAGATATGAGGATGGAGCAATCGTAGATACATAAGCTACCCCAACCATTGTTTTTTCACCCTTCTTATTGCCTTTTGTTTTTTATTGATTTTTCTTTGTATTATTGCTCGAAGCTCTAGGAATGAGAACATGCTTTGAATGATGTATAGCAGTGGTTACAGGTTGGGACATGCAAGGGTTCCCTTTTAATGATGTAATAGGGAAACATTGGCCCCAAGAACCAGGTGATGGCTATATGATAAGGGTAGAGCTCATGCTTGGCTTTTGCCCACGTGTTAATGTTAATGTCAAGGCCCTTCTTTTGCATTTTATAATTTTCTTTCTTTTGTTTCTTTCTTATGACTATGATATGCTTTTTCTCTCTTTTAACTGCATCAACCTCCTAGGGCAATATTTCTATGTCTAAACCAAATATGTGGAAAAGGGGAGGGGTGTGCTAAATCCCAGTGGACCCATGGTCATGTGAACCCAGAGAATAGACATGGAATAGGGCTCATAATGTGCAGAGAGGAGTGATAAAGTATGGAAAAGGGATAGATGGGACACGCTATCTCAATCATGGATTCCCGAATAATTCTCCTTCCTAAAGCCATAAGCCATTAGAGGCGGTCCGAATGGACTACGATAGAAAGTTAACCCTCCATTTAAGGTGTAACATGACTACAACCAAAACCCTTCTTTCCTCCAAGTCACCCCATAGTCCATGCCAAAATTCCCAAACACAAACAAGCATAAGCACCTGAATGTAAAATGAATAAAGTACTTTTTGACCAGAAGCCCACCTTCCAACATGTGATCCTGACAAATGGGCGAGGGGACTTACGACTGATGCAAATGGTGGAGATATGAATGGTTGTCACATCGGCTACAAGGTGGATTTCAAGGGCTGCTAGCTGTCAACTTAAAGAGATGACTAGGAGAAAAATTCTCCTATGGGGTCACCACTTTTGGTGGGTAACAAGAACACTGAAGATTGTCAAAAATTCAAGGATAGACAAGTCATCAAGTCAAGAAGAGCAAAGGCATTGAAAACAAAAATTCAAAGAAATGTTGGATCTCTTATGCACAAAAAGTAGCTATTGCAAGTAAAATCATTCTCTTCAACAAATCAAGCCATCTTTGGACCAAATCAAACCTCATCCCTAGCAAATCAAGCCGATTCAAGCAACACAACCCTCTCCAAAATAGTCATTGGGTCAACTCACGCTAGTCATTAACCCTTCTACAGTCACTAATCCTCAATGAAAGCTACATCTTTACTCTTTAGAGGGCTCGTGTCAAACACACCCAACCTTAAGTAAACTTATGTTGGGGGGCAGATGTGATGGGAGGTGTTTACACTAATAAACCTCAGTATGAAAACTTAATTGGACTTGACTCGAGGGAAGACGTCTAGTAGCAGAAAAAGTTGTAGAAAGTGAAGGTAGTGCCAAAATCTATTATTAATGTGACTAGCACTAAATTAGCGCAACCATATAAATTAAATGGTAGATAAATGTCAATAAGCATCAATCCATAACAAGCATTAAAACACTTACTTCATCATACATCTCAAGTTATTGAAATTAAAATAATCATAAGAATTAACCAAATTATAACTTTATTTAAAATTATATATATATATAAGCATGTAACAAAATTCTTAAGTTTTAACCATGGAGATTCACCCCCACTTTATCATGGAGATTCTTAATCTATAAATAAACTTTGTTACAATACCATGGCTTATCAATACATGCCCAAAAAACCATAACTCATTTCATATGACAACTGTTCATATGACATTTTTTTAATTAATGAATTTAATTAAAAGGAAAAAAAGGCATATTTACTTTGGAAATAAATCTTAGCCTTTGATTTGTGTATACTACTAAGAATATTCTATGCAGGTTAAATCCTACCATCAACCTTATGATAATTGATAATTAAATTAAAATTCTGGAAACCCTATTCCAAAATAGACATCATTATTGACATAATAATAAGGTTCTCATGTGGGGATGATGAAGAAAAGAGGTAAAGTTGGCCCAAAAATTTGTCTTTTATGTTGGAGCAGTGATGATTCAACTAAACATTTGCTATCTTGCACCTTTCTCTCAACAAATCTATAACAATATGGAAGTTAGATTTATCAAACCTTTGGAACAACGAAACTTTGGAAGGTAGCATTTCAATTTGATTTGGGAAAAAGGAGCTAAAGCCACTTAGTTATATCCCATATTTGACCCTTTGGGGTATATGGATGGCTCGCAACTCCATTATGTTTGAAGGTAAATTTGTCCCTAGTTTTAAAGTTTTCTCTCAACTTTTGGGATTGCTTCCTTTCTATAAGCCAATTACAAGAACAAAGCCTTCAAGAGCTATTTGTGAGCTAAATGTGGATAGAACCTTGCCTTGGACTTTCTTCAATAAGGTTTGTAATGATGCCATATGTGGTTGTGGAATAGATATTCATTAGGACGAAAGGAACTATTTTTATCTCAAAGCAAATGTTGGAAGCAAGACCAATAATTATAGCGAATTCATGGCTTTCTACTTGCTCTTAAAGTTTACTATGAAGAAATGTTTGGCTTCATTACAGATTTTTGGTGATTCCAATCTTGCAATAAATGTTTTATCAAACAAAGTCCATTTGCATAATATCGTATTGTTTCCCCTCGTTGAACAAATAAAGGAAATCTCAATAAGGTTTACAAAGATTGTGTATGGCCAAATTTATAGAGAAGATGAACACTACCACGGATAGGCTCTCAAAGGACGGTATAAAGCTATGTGAAAATCGAGTAAATATGCAATAATTTACAAAAGGGGAGGCTATGGCCTGCAAACAATTGCAGATATAGGACTTATAAGATGACTGAATGACACAGTTGTTCTTTGATGAGTTGAAAGTGTTTTTTGGTTGTTGCACAAATTTTGAGGTTCTTAGACTATTTCTAGGTTTAAAAGGACTATGATAGAAGTGTTGAAGCACCTATTGAATGTATCAATGTTCATCTTGAATATTAACACATTTTTTCCTTCAAAAAGAAAAGTCCAAATGGATAGTTCAAAATTTAAAATTTTAACGCCATCGACCTATAACCCATTGCAATTTACATAGTCTTGTGTGTGACAAGCTTTTCGAACTAAGCAAGTTAGAGATCTTGTGGTTTCATTTAATTTGTAAAGAGAAATATGCCAAGGTTAAAAAAGGCGAAAAATCTTGTATATATGCATGCAAATCTTGACCTAAGATTAAACGAAAAGGATGAGTACAAATAATACCAAAAAATATATTTTTAATTTGTAAAATGGAAATATGAAACAACCACAATTGAACACACATACCTGAAGACTCACCAATTTACCTTTAGAAAGACCATATGTAGATACTTTTGGGGAGAAAGGTTCTATAATGGGAGTGACTTCAAGTTCTATAATTAAGAGTGTTTTCACATCCCATTCTAGTTCTACTCAACCTTTTAATACTTATTACTATAACAAATTCTTCAATGATTTTTAATTAGATAATGTAATGTGTGAAGAGTATCATGAATTAGGTTGTCTTTTCAATATAACTCCTTCCATCTTTGTAGTTTTGTCTTTATGGGATTCTTGAGGATTCTATTTGGTATGACTAAAATGAAGGCAATTTATAGTTTGTAGAATAAAAAATGTCCTTCCTTCAAAACCTCATAATTGTTTGAGGTGTTGTAATCTTTGAAAGTAATCTCAATCAATTGTAGTTTAGTCGTTTGAATAACTAGTTGGGAAAAACAACTAGAAATGAACCTCAACAAGTCTAGTCAAGGACAATCGACTAGGATAGCAAGTTGACAGAACAATCAAAGCCAAGTCAATGAGAAGACAAGTCGATGATTGAGTCAATGGGTCAATATTCAAGTCGAGAGCAATTACATAAGTCAAGCACCTAGCAGAAGCTAATAATAGACTGAAGCAATCAAAGGGATCGTAGTCGGGCACATGCACTTGGTCGACCAATACTAGTGATCGACTGGTTGTCAAAGAGAATTTGACTAAATTGGAATTGGTTGGAAAATGATTAGGAAACCTAAGATTCTTGGGAGCTTGCCCAATGATCTCCAACCACCTATATTGATTCAAGAAGCTATGAATTATGTGTTTTTTGCCTACGAATAGAACATGACGTAAGGTTGATGAGAGATGATGAATAATCAAAATCGGTAGAGATCAAGCGATGTATGAGCACATTGGTCTTAAGTGTGGACAAAGGTCAACAATCATTGTAATATGGCTTTGATATTCAATCAAGAATATAATAGTAATGAAGCTCAAACGTTGGCTAGTTTCCTAGTTAAGGGCCTCCAAGATAAAAATCTTTGTGTCTGTGAATCTTTATGGTGTACCATTGTTTATTTTTTGTTCTTGAAGTTCTCTCGTGAGCATTTAAAGGTTTATGTTAATTGAGCTTCTAGTCTAGCTTTCATGTCTACTCGACTCTGCATTTGGACTTTGGTATCTGAATTGTAAATTAGGTGCATTAACCCTAACATTAGATATCACAACATATTATCACTGTAAATGGATGCCTTCACTGTCAAAGGTTGTGGATCTTGAACCTGGATCTAGAAGTCGAACCTTCTTTATTAGATCTGAGATAAACCTGTCTAAGAGGGAGTCTTAAGAACAAACTTCAATTAATGAAGGATGGCTAGAAATTCAAGAATTGAGATTGAGAAGTTTAATTGCCAGGATTTTGAGCTTTGGAAGCTTGAAATGGAGGATCTCCTCATAGACCGAGAACAGTGGATCGTTGTGCATCCCAAAACACCTCCAACTAGCATGTTCACAAAGGACCAAGAGAAACTCGAAATGAAAGCAAGAGTACCATTAGACTTTGTCTTCAAAATTCAAAGTTGTTGAATGTCTCAAGGGAAGACACTACCAAGAAACTATAGTATAAGTTGGGAAACTTATGCCTATCAAAATCATTGGTCAATAAGTTATTTCTTTGGAGAAAATTTACCTTCTCAAGGTGAGACAGGGTAATTATGTCACAAAACACCTACATGCATTCAATATTGTCCTTTGTCACCTATTAAGTGTGGATATTTTTGTTACATAAGAGGAAAAGTGTATCAGTTTATTGCATTTTTTGCCATGCTCACGCAATAGTCTAATTGTGGTTATTGGGAGTAATATAAGCACATTGAATCTTGATGATGTGATGGAATCTCTATTATCAAAGAAGATGAAGTGAAATAACATGGAAGGATCGACCAAGATGCACTGTCGATAAGAGGTCAATTGGTTGGCAGAGATAAAGGTAAATTCTCTAGAGCGAGATCTAGGTCAAAACAAAGATCTAAGTCTCCTATTAAGTCAACAAGAACATGTTGGAAATGTGGTAAAGCGGGGCATTACAAAAGAGATTGTAAATTGAAGATTGTTGAGCAAAGCAAAGGATCTCATGAGCAGTCAACAAAAGGGAGAACTTAGAATAAAGGAGGGGATGTGTATTTAGCTTCAACAAGTACACCATCAGATCACGAGGCATGGTTGTTTGAATAAGAAGCATCTTATCATATGACACTCCACAAGGAGTGGTTCTGTGAATATGAAGAATAGAATGGAGGGGATGTCTCTCTGGGGAATGACTCAACAACTAGGTTAGTTGGTTGAGCTCAAGTTCAACTAGTACTAAAGGACAATCAAAGTAGAACATTGCTAGGCATAGTACACATTCCAAGTTTAGTTAGATATCAAATATATGCTAATCGAATGGTTGATGCAAGTGTGTATACTGTATTCAAGAAGGATTAATGTAAGATGACTCGTGGTGTGATGGTGTTGATGTTAGAATTGGAACATTACACAAGTTGTCGGTGCGTATTGATCCAGGTGCTTGCACTAGTACAATCGTTTCTGAAACTAACGAGTCAGCCTCTTATCAAGTTGATGAGACCATGTTGTAGCACCAAAGAATGGGACACATTGGAGAGAAGGGACTTCGAGCTATGCAAAGCCAAGGTATAGTCGAAAGTTTGTTTGGTAACTCTGGAAGTCGATTTCTATGAACACTGTATATTATGGAAAATAGAATCGCGTTAGATTCCTATTCGGTGTTACAAGGGCAAAGGTAATTTTGGAGATAATTCATAGTGATGTATTTGGTCCAATACCATTACAATCACTATAAATCCATATATTATGTTTCCTTTGTTAATGATTTCTCTAGGATAACATGCTTGTATTTCCTACTAAAGAAGTTTGAGGTTTTCAAGAGATTTCAGTAGATCAAATCTATTGTGGAGAACCAAACAAATAGGAAGGTAAAGGTGTTGAGAACTGATAACGAGGATGAATTTTGTAGTAAAGAGTTTGAGCAAATCTGCAAACAACATGGTATAGTATGCCAAACAACTACTCCATACACTCTTTTAGCAAATGGAATCGATGAGAAAATGAATAGAACATTGATGAACAAGGCAAGAAGCATGCTCAGTAGTGCGATATTCGCACAAGTATTTTGGGCAGAGGCAGACAACACTATGTGTTACCTAATAAATAGATCTCCATCATCAGCGTTGGCTGACAAAACTCCAAATGAAGGATGTGTTGACAAAAAGCCACCACTAACACATCTTATAGTTTTTTTCTGAGGAGGACAAAGTTGGATAATAAGGCAACCAAGTGTATTTTCATCGGCTACAAGTATGGAATGAAAGGATATAAACTATGGGATCCAGTGACAAGGAAGACAGTTTATAGACTAGATGTGATCTTCAAGGAAGTTAGCTATACTTCTAGGACTGAAGAGACTCCAGAAGAAGAAAGGAAAACAAAAGCTAGCAATCGACTTGAAGTCAGAGGAAAGTGACTCAAATGAGTCAACTGAGGCAATTGAATAGGTGGAACGACAAACTCCAATTCTGAGGAGGTTAGTCAAGTAAAGCAAGAACTTGAAAGGTATACCCCACCTGATTTTTGGTCTAGTTTTGTGTTGTTTTCCATTGATTATGAACCTAGGGCAGTAGAGGAGGTAGTCGACTCGACAAAGGGTAGACTCTCATTAAAAGCCATAAATGAAAAAATGGATTCTTACACAAGAATGAGACATGGAATTTGATTAAGTTGTCTGATGGAAGAAAGCTTGTTGGTTGCAAGTGGGCGTTCAAGAAAATGTTCAAAAGAAACCGATTAGGTTAAGTACAAGGCTCAACTAGTGGCAAAAGGTTATTCCCAAGTCAAAGGAGTCGACTTCGGTGACCTATTTTCCCCTGTTGCAAAATTATCTTCCATTAGTGCAATAATGTCTCTAACTACAACATTTGATCTAGATTGTGCAATTGGATGTAAAGATAGCATTTTTGCATGGTGACCTGGAGGAAAAAATATATATGAAATAGCCTAAAGGTTTTGCAATAAAGGGCGAGGTGAAGCCGGTCTACAAGTTAAGGAAGTCCCTTTATGGTCTAAAGCAATCACTGAAGATGTGGTACCAGAAAATGGAAAAGTACATCTAGGGATTGGAAATTATGAGAAGTCGAGTTGATCATTGTGTATATTTCAAGTCAAAAGGCAAGTGTTTCATAAATGTAGTGTTGTATGTTGATGACATGTTGTTGGTTGGAAAAGGCATGGGTGCAATCAGGGAGGTGAATATGTAGCTATCCTCTAAATTCAACATGAACGATCTCGGTGTTACACCTTTCATTCTTGGAATGGAGATCAACAAAGATCGCGCGGTTAGGAAACTTCGTAAATCATAGGAAGCATGTTGAGATAATTCTAAAGAATTTTAACATGCAATATTTTAAACCGGTCAAGGTACCAATTCCTGTAGGGGCAAGACTAATTTGGATCAACATACAAAGACACAAGAAGAAAGAGAGGACATGACTTGTGTTCCATATGCAAGTGGTGGAGGTAGCTGGATGTATGCAGTGGTCTACACTTGATTGGATATTGCTCGTGCAATGGGAGGATTGAGCAAATACATGACCACACTCAGTAAAGAGCATTGGTCTATTACCAAGAAAGTATTAAGGTATTTGTGTGGCACAAGTGATCCTGAGATCTGATAACATGGAAGAACACACTCGGTAAAGAGCATTGGTCTATTACCAAGACAGTATTAAGGTATTTGTGTGGCACAAGTGATCCTGAGAACTGCTAACATGGAAGGCCTGGGAATGACAATGAAACAATTGTACAAAGATTTTTCGATGTCGATTGGGCTGGTGATATGGACAAAAGAAGATGGACTAGCAGATATGTATTTAAGTTGTTCAACAGAGCTATTAGCCAAATGAGTAAGTGGCAATCAATTGTGGCAACATTAACAACGGAGGCTAAATACATGACAACCACTCATGCAAGCAAGGAAGAGAGTTTGGTTGTGATAATCGTGTTCAGAGATTAGGTTTCCTCATCAAGCAATAAGGATAGGTTATGACAATCAGAGTGCAAACTTCTTGGCAAAGAACCCAACTTACCATCCAAGGACAAAACATATTGATGTACAATAACATTTCATTAGAGACGTGGTGGAAAGCAAGAAAGTGTTGTTGGTAGAAGTAAACACGGTGAGGAATGTTGCAGACCTTCTAGTAAAGTTAGTGGGTGCTAGTAAATTCTCTTGGTGTAAAGAGGAGTTGGCTTGGAGGCCCTAGTTCACTAAAAGCACAGTATTAATAGTTCAGGCAAATAAGACAAGTGGGAAAATGTTGAGGTATTGTACTCTTTGTGGGTAAACTCAATTGACCAGAGTTCGGTTGGACAACCAACTAGTCAGGAAAGATAACTAAGAATGAACCTCAACAAGCCTAGTCCCAAACAATCGACTAGAATAGCAAGTTGACAAGACAATATAAGTCAAGTCAATGCGGAGACAAGTCGATGGTCAAGTCAATGGGTCTATTGCACTCAAATTGTCAAATTTCTAGGGAAGCGGAAGTACCAACATTTTCAACAAGGATCGGATCACATATCAGTAGTCCATGTGTCATGATTATCCCATTCTGCAAGGTATATAGTGTAAATGATCTTAGTGAAACCTTGAGTCTATGTAACAACCTAGGTAAGCCTATAATTTTGATGACGAATTCCATCCTAGGAGGTTTTTTAACTTCGTTGGTTACCTGTGTTTCTAGACATAGCTAATAAGAAGAGTTTTTTCCCTCTAGCTGAAACCCCGAAGTTAGGGTGAACTTTATTGTCGAATTATTAGGTGAGTCCTAGTGTTTTTAGTCGAGTCTAATGTAAAAGTAGTTTGGGAATAATTTACGCTAATTGGCTTAATTATTTTATTACAAATCACTTGGTTTACTAGATCATATTGTGTCGTAGATGGGTTATGTGTCTTGAGGGTCTAAGCCAAATGTGTATTCCCTCTTTGAGTCTTGTAAATGAAAAAATCTTATGTATTAGAGGGTTGGAAAAATAATTAAATCCCCTCATATGTAAATTAATTCATTTTTCTAGCAAAATAAAATTGAATCCTAAGCCAAAAAATCAATTAATGAGAGTCAAATTAAATCATCATAGTAAAATAAATTCTCCAAATGGAAAATTCGTGGGTCTTAAAAGAGTCAATTTGTAAAGGTCCTCCACCAAGGGAATATTGTATCTTTCAAGAAAATTTGGACTCTTGGACCTTAGTGGTTAAGACAAAGTTAAATTTTTTAGGAAACTAGCTCAAAATAATTCATTTTGAGCTAATTAAAATGGAATTAAATGATAAATTCGAAAATTCCTCAAAAAAAAATCAAGGGCCAAAATTAAAAGATCATGTAGTGTTTATCAATGGCCAAGATTATTTTGACAAGAATCAAAGAAACTAGCCATTATTTTTTCCATTTGGGGGATTTATCTATAGATTAGAGAGTTAGTTGAGTCTCTAGTCATCTTGATCTTTAGCTAGAATTGTTGTTGAAGCATTTTGTAAACTATT
>APFE030814540.1:3074-13117 GCA_000404065.3 Pinus taeda | reverse complement strand
AAAAAAAAAAAAAAAAAAAAAAAAAAAAAAAAAAAAAAAAAAAAAAAAAAAAAAAAAAAAAATTGAGCAAGCGTTTCAAGGTTTTTAGGGCTCCTAGCCCCAGTTTTCTCCTCCAAACCCCCAGCGTCCCCTCTCTGGCCTCCTGTGTCAGCTGTTTTAGTCTTCCTAAGGCTGGTTTTGACCCTTAGGGGCCAGCCTTTTCAATCTTCCTAAGATTGGTTGTGACACTTAGGGGCCAGCCTTTTCAATCTTCCTGAGGCTGATCATGACCCTTAGGGGTTGCGGCCTCCCTTCCTTACCCTAGCCACAAGCCCAAAAGGCCTTGTGGCCTCCTCTTCGGCCCTCCTAGGCCTGTTGTAGGCACTTCGTCCCCTCCTCGGCCCTCCATCTAGCTCCTCTCGACCTCCTCTCCCTCTGCCCTCCACTTTCCTCTCCTCTCGGCCTCCGCTCCCCTCCGACCCCTCTTTTCCTTAAGCCGCAGCCCTAGAAGGGCTTACAGCCACCTCTTTTGAGGCCTCCCAAGGGTGCCACAGGCCTAAGGACCTTAAAACCCTAGGCTGCAGTCCCTAGAAGGCCCTTTTGGCCCTCCTCAGCACAAACAACAACCTCTTTAGGCTTGTTGTAAGGCCTACTAGGCCTTTTACCCTAGCCACAGGCCTATTGAGGCCTTTTCCCTTCCATTTTGGCCTTTCTCTTGCCCTCTCTTGACCCTAAATTGACATATGCTTATCTCTGAATTTTTTCTAGAATGATTGTGGGTGTAGTTTGCAGAGAAAATTGGCCTAAGGCTTGTGTTTCAGGTATCAAGTTATTGAACAAAATTTTGCACAAGTTGAGCTAGTAAAATTCAAGGCATAGGGCCTAAGGGTTTGATCTTCTAACCCTTATCTCCTCACTGTTTCATTTCAGGGAGCAAGTTAACTCAAAACAGTGGTAAAAAAAATCCTAATTTGCCTTGAAATTCATCTTAGAAGTTGCTTGACATACTAAGGAATAAATTGCAGAAGTTGGGAAATCATAGATTGGCATGAATCTTGATGTTTTGATAACTGATGTTTCTGCATAATAAGTCTGATATAACAGTGGTAAATTTCACATTTAAGGGATAATCCATCCAAATTATTAAGTTGTTTAAGTATACTTGATAATTGGGTTTCTCTTCATCACATTGGGCAAGAATATGCACTTCGAATTTGGCATTTAAGCTAATTTATCTACTGTTGTCATAAAATTCCTTACTGTTGTTATAAAATCTTTTACTATTATCATAATAGTCATTTATTGCTCATAAAAGAATCGTTGGAACATAAAGTACACAAGTGTTTTTGTAGCTCTATATTTTTGTTAACTTGTTCCTAGTATTTACATTGTGTAAGTGACTAACATTGCATTTCCCTATGAGTTTATATGCTGCAACGTTTGTTCACAACTAATAAACTCACTCTATAAGCACATTTCAGATCTTTGGTTTAATTACATAGATTGTTCCTAAGTGGTATTGAAATAACTTGTTTCATTTGTGCATCTAATTGGCGGAAATCATGGGATAATTGTCATAATCATAAGAATTTTGGCATCTTGATGTGTTTATCTCAAGTATTTGGCATCTCAAGTTCATTGGTTATTTGGCATCTTGTGGAATATTGTTGAAATTTACACTTGTATTGTTCAACATTTATCTTTCTTAAGATTGTATATAAATATTGTTGAGTACTCTTGCTTTAAAGCTAAGTCTCAAAAGGTACTTAAGTAACTTACACAATCTTAATCCAAGATAAATTTCACTCATCATATTGCATTTAGCATACTAGGTCTAGATTGCACTAATAACTTACCTCCTAGCATAAGCTAGATTGATAGAAACATAGGGCAACCCTTCTCATTTAGCTTGAGGGGCCTCAGCAACTCTTCGGTGGTTAACACAGTGACCTTGCAGTCGTCAAAGCCACAGTATCTGCACAACAAAAGGTATCATTAATCAGGCCCTAGCATGCTTCATGTTGGCCTCCTTCCCACAGCCTACCTTGGAGCCTAGCTTCAAATTAGTTAAGGTTACATTTAGATTAGGCATTTAACTAAAAATAACCAAGATCTTTGCATCACACATAGGTCATAGGGTTTGCATATCATTTAGGTTAGTCAATCATCTCAAGCAGCGAGTGTCCATCCAGTCATTTGGTTCCAATTTATTATAAGCGAGAATTTGTGACTCCATTAAGGCATTAGTCTCATACTCTAGAATCTAATCAAATTAACAAACTTGCTTAATTTCAACCAATTGGCTAGGCCACTCATTCATGTCTCCCAAAAAAGTTGGTTTCCAACTTGTTTTCCTTCATCTCATTCCATAGGGACTACCCCCCATAGCTTGTTGTTGGGAGACAGCTAGAACGGAGTGGGCAGGATCAAAGTCACAGTCCCTGCCCTAAGCGTTGTCGTGATGCCTATACAAACTAGGCGACAACAGGGTCAATGGTCAAGTTGAGAGAAATTACATCAGTCAAAGCCAACAAGTCGTTGAGCAACTAATGAAAGCGAATAATCAATTGGAGCAGTTGAAGGGATCTCAATCAAGAATCAATTTCTTGGGAATCTTGGGGATTCTAACTGTTTTCGTGCTAGTTCCAACTATAATCAATTTCTCTTTGACCACTAGTCAATAATTAGTTGGAGCAATTGAAGGGATCACAATCGCAAAATAGTTGGGAATCCCAAGATTCCCAGGGGTTGGTGTTAACAACTCGGACAGGTGCTTCTGCATAGGCTAGGTGTCAAGCATGCAGAAGATGTCCAAAAGCCTCTTTAGATATTTGCTTAAGTTGAGCAAGTGACTTTATGATTCCTTTCCTAAGTTTAACTTGGAAAAAACACATTAATTGATTAATTGATTAATGTTGACTATTAAGCTAAGGTTTCTAACAAAAATTGAATTTAATTCGTTTTAGTCAATTACATCTAATCTCTACCATTGATCTATGTGGGTTAGGATTTAATCCTAGCCATCCATCACTTTGGAGTTCAAGGTTAGGGATTTGGCTTAATGGAAATTATAAAAGAAGCCTAAGGAAGACATGAAGACACATCCATTCTTGGGAGAGTGATTTTCCTAGGCGAGTGAGAGACTCTAGACTTAAGACAGGTCAAAAAGGTGCAACTACATGATTTGTGTGAGCATAGGTTTATAGGTTGAGCGCACAAGATGATGGTTGTGTGAAAATTCCAAAACTGGAATCCTATTGCAGCAACTGGTATTTATTTTTCTAATTGTTAATTATTTTAACAATTTATCTACTACGACAAATATCAAATAAATCACATTGCAACCTTCACAAATAAAATACTGCAAAAATAATAGAGCTGGAAACTGAGAAAATCTAGCACACACACGTACAAAAATGACACTGCTATTTCTAGACAAAAATCCCCAAAAAAACCCAACTTGGGAAAATCAATGCAGCAAAGAGGGTTTTATTATTATGCAGCAGTGAAAATCTGAGTACAATTTATGGATGCCCAACTAATAATCCAAATAGCAAGAAAATCTGGGCAAAATTATCTGAGGGAATTACCTTTCTTCCACACGCAATCCCGGCACAAATTCCTTCAAAAAATTTGGCCCTCTAGACCCTCTGCATCAGTTTGTGCACTGCGCTATGTAGACTCGATGACGTCAAGCCTCCAACCTGCCTCTGATGAAGTCATTTTTCCTGTCTCTGCTGAGGAAATCACCTCTCTCGCACTCTGGACCCTCTGCCCGACCTTTGGAACTGAGAACGAATTTCTCTCCAGCAAATAGAACTGCCTTTCTGAAGCAACTGCGCAGTCCTCTGTGCTGCCTCACTGGGAATAACTCGGCCCTCTTGTTGTTGCCTCTCCGAATCTAGAAAACTTCTTCTGGATCACTATCCCTGCCCCTCACTATCTTTGCTACCACACTGAAGCTCTAACTCTTCGCAACTGACTGCTGCTACTCTGGAAAATCAAATTTTCCAAGTGATTCTGGTATCTTCTCCATCACCACATCGATCTCTTCTTATACTTTCCTTTTGGGACTCCAACAACCAAGATTAAATCTTAATCGATGGCTCAGATCATTTCTGTATCGATCCTTGTGAGTTTCTAAATAGTTCTCACCTTGACTTAATTAATTCTGATTAATTAGCCATATTCCCTAAGTTTAGACTTGGGAAATATTTAAAAATTGGCTAATAATCTAATTAAGCCATCTCTAGGTGGAATTTCCAGAAATGGTTTTGGGTTTTGGGGATCTCATGTATTCTAGCCT
Source organism: Pinus taeda (assembly GCA_000404065.3). Classification (NCBI taxonomy): domain Eukaryota; kingdom Viridiplantae; phylum Streptophyta; class Pinopsida; order Pinales; family Pinaceae; genus Pinus; species Pinus taeda. The sequence goes on along the minus strand of APFE030814540.1, from coordinate 8,832 downwards.
CTCCACTAAATTTTGTGGCTAGAACACATCTAATGCTACAAAAACGAACACTCCTTAGCGAGGAATGTATTCTAGTGTTGCACATCTTGTTACAACACCCTGTCTCTGTATCACCTCCTATCACGTTGTTGATGTTTGGTTGCTGCTGCCCACCAACTACTGCGCAACTCTAATGCTGCATTTGTGCTACTGCTGACACTGCCATATTGCTGCCAACTCAGCATCTGCACTGCAACTCTGTTGTTGCTGCAACCTCTGCAACTTAAAAGCATCCAAAATACTGAATCAACTGTGTTCAGTATGATGAATTTGTCTTCCGAATTTTCGCTGCTACTAGATTCTAGAATCTACACTGTCACTGAAAAACATGCGATGCTGCCAACTCTGCACTGAACCACCTGCTCTGCTGTCAACACTGGACTGCACTCTCCAGCATCTGACTGCAACTAGTCTACAATTGTCACTCTGGAATTCTGACTGCATCAATTGCCACTGATCCATCCTGCTATTGAATATTGTGGACCCTCATAGCTAGGTAATGATCCATGAGGTGGACTCCTCCAGGACCCTGCCCAATCTTTGCAGCTCTCTGGGGCTTATAGCACCAAATCACCCCACCTCACTCCTAGAGGTATATCTGCGATCATAGAAAAAATTGATCTACTCATATTGTTGTTGTTACTACGAGAATGAGTCTAATCTCTACAGATCCTAAAGCGCTAGCTTCCATAGGGTTGCTCCCTCTAAAGCTACACTCCCTCTGAGTCTCGATCTCCCAATGGGAAATATCTCCGCTCCCTCCTGGCAACTCGCACTGTCCCCCTACACTAGAAATTGGACTGTGTAGTTTTGCGCTAGGAATCTCCTCGCTGGAACTGCACCTACATACTGCTATTGGGCAATTCACACTACCTGTGTCACTGCAACTAGTTTTGCAATTGTCTTCTGGGTACTCAATGCAACTAGATATGTAATTGTCATTTGAATGACTAGCTGCATCTGTTGACAATGAATCTACTACTAAGGTATTGTGGGACCCCTGTAGCAAAGGTGATGGTTCCACTGCAACAATCGAGAACTATCTAACTAATTTCTTTGTTGCAACTACACTAGACCTTGCCCATATGGCACACTGAAGTCTCATACTCTTCCTCCGCCTAGATATGGTGCCCCATTATCTCCTTTCAAGTCTAGTCCCTAAATGGGACCCTTCCTTTCTTTGCAACTCGCACTTCCTCTGGCAACTGGAAGTCGATCTACTACCCAAATCTGCATTCTAGCCAACTCGCACGACCTCATCTGGCAATCTCGTACGGTCATCCCTCCAAAGCTGCAAAAATCTGGAAACTCAAAACTGGAGAAAATAAACCTCGAAAATCTCCCTCTCTCCCTTTGCTCGGTTGCTAAATTTGCTACTCGCACTCCCTTCTGGAGTGAGAAAATTTTCTCACAGCAACTACCAATCTATAATGGAAAATCAAACTTCTGAAACTCGAAGTTCCTTGACAGAAATCTTCCCTCTGTTGTGTGTATTTTTCTCTTCCACTCGACATTGATTATGCAACTACAAACTACTGCAAAACCCTCGCGTCCAACCAGAAATCTGCTTAGCAAAAATTTGAATTGTTGTTGCTCCCTCTGACTGTTGGAATCACTATCTCGGGCAACTCGACTTTCCTGCAACCCTGAAACCGAAAATCGAATTTATGCCCCAGCAATTCGACCTGCTTGTCAATTAACTGCGCAACCTCTAGGAATTTCGGCCTACTGCCCCTTCTTAGCAGCGAAATTCCCTTATCTACTTCTGAGCTTCCCAGTTGATCACTCACGCTCTAATACCATGTGAAAATTCCAAAACTAGAATTCTATTGCAGCAACTGGAATTTATTTTTCTAATTGTTAATTATTTTAACAATTTATCTACTATGACAAATATCTAATAAATCACATTGCAACCTTCACAAATAAAATATTGTGGAAATAATAGCGATGGAAACTGAGAAAATCTAGCACACACACATACAAAAATGACACCGTTATTTTTGGACAAAAGTCCCTAGAAAAACCCAACTTGGGAAAATTGGTGCAGCAGTGAGGGTTTTATTATTATGTAGCAATGAAAATCTAAGTACAATCTATGGATGCCCAACTGACAATCCAAATAGCAAGAAAATCTGGGCAAAATTATCTGAGGGAATTACCCTTTTTCCACACGTAATCTCCGCACAACTACCTTCAAAAAACTCGGCCCTCTAGACCCTTTGTGTCAGCCTCTGCACAGACCCTATGACGTCAAACCTCCAACCTGCCTCTGATGAAGTCGTTTTGCCTATCTCTGCTAAGGAAATTGCCTCTTCGACACTCTAGACCCTCTACCTAGCCTCTAGAACTGAAAACGAATTTCTCTCCAGCAAATTGAACTGCCTTTCTGAAGCAACTGCGCAATCCTCTGCACTGCCTCACTAGGAATAAATCGGCCCTCTTGTTGCTGCCTCTCCAAATCTGGAAAACTTCCTCCGAAACACTCTCCCTGCCCCTCACTATCTCTATTGCCTCACTGAAGCTCCAACTCTCCAGCAACTGACTACTACTACTTTGGAAAATCAAATTTTCCAAGTGATTCTGGTATCTTCTCCATCACCACATCGATCCCTTCTTATACCTTCCTTTCGGGACTCCAACAGCCAAGATTAAATCGTAATCAATGGCTCAGATCATTTCTGGATCGATCCATGTGAGTTTCTAAAGAATTATCACCTTGACTTAATTAATTCTGATTAATTAGCCATATTCCCTAAGTTTGGACTTTAGGAAATATTTAAAAATTGGCTAATAATCTAATGAAGCCATCTCTAAGTGGAATTTCCATGAACATTTTTTGGATTTTGGAGATCTCATGTGTTCTAGCCTCTCCACTAAATTTCGTGGCTAGAACACATTCGATGCTACAAAAACTAGCAGGGTGAGACTCAACAATGGATAGGTCGACAATGTGCTATGTGGAAGAGGAGGCCAAAACTATTGACAGTGGTTTCCAGCAAGCAAGCTGGGTGTTTGGGGAGACCAAGAGTCTTGACGCCAAACTTGGGAGGATGCCAAGTTGCTACAGCAGTGTCGATTTGTGAAGGACAGCTACCTCAGGTGGAAGCCAAATTTTTGAGGGGCTGAGTTGCTCGGTTCCATTGTTGTATTTTTTGTGTATTCTTTGTGGGTCAATTTCCTTGTTAAATGAGGCCCTAATTTTCCTAAGTAATAGAAAAGTGAAGGAGAATTTGTTGGGCAAATATTTTATTGTGTTTTGTACCTAATTTGCTATTAAATTTCCATTGAAAATTATTTAAGTTAAATGCCAATATATTTTTTATTCAATAGCTTTCAGAAAAATTAATTTGTTCTGGTGAATTTAATTTTTGGGTGTAAAATAAATTACTGACAATAATAAATCAGATCTGGTATTGAGAAATTAACATAGTATCAGAACTCTCAAACTGTAAGGAAAGGGAAGATCAATTTGTCATGGGGGTTCACAACAATAAAAGAATTTTCCAGTAGTTATATTTTTCTGGGGTTTGAGTATTTAATTTGGAAGTTGTGAGAATGGTTGCGAGAGGATTGAGGTTTGAAAACGGGTTGGAGGGTGTGTCCAACTACAATCCTTGGAAGGAGAGTATATCATTAATGTTGATAGAGAATGTGATCTCAGAGTTCGCAGATCAGCAACACACCCTTCCTACCGACATTTTGCAACTAGCCATCCATAACCAAAAGGATGTGAAAGTCGGGAGGATCATTCTGAATGGAGTGAAAGATCATGCGATTCGCCATCTTTCTAGAAATAAATCAACCAAGGAAATGTGGGAGGCTCTAACTAAGTTGTACCAGAGTGACAATCACAATAGAAAAATGGTGTTGAAGGAAATGCTCAAGAGCACCAAGATGTCTAGGTCATATACAGTGGCATCTTATCTACAAGTTCGTGATGAGTTGGTTCCAGTTGGGGACGTTGTATTAGATGAGGAGTTAGAACAGCCCTGAATGGCTTCACAAAGCCATGGGCTCTCTTCATTATGGGTATTGTGGCACGAGAGAAGCTTCCAAACTAGGAGAGGTTGTGGGATGACTTCACCCAATTAGAGATTCGAGAGGAGTCTCTACATGGTGGCTAGCAAAAAGGTGATGATGAGAACCTTTCCCTTGCGAGTCAGGGAAGGAAGGGTAAGGAGAAGCCAAAGAAGGATGCAAGTGGGGAAGTTGTTTCACAGTATGGGAAAAATAAGGACATGAGAAAAGTTACGTGCTTTGCATGTCGCACGTTTGGCCATTATGCAGGTCAATGTTTGAACAAGAAGAAGGGCAAGGGGAAGGCACAAGTTGCAACTTTAGCAAATTCAAAAATCAATGAGTTTTCCACTAGGTTTGGGAAGGAGTTCCCGTCGGTATCTTGTCTTTCTAGCAACATAGCAAAGTGTGTGTGGTTCATGGGTAGCAGTGCTTCTCATCACATGACAAGATCATGAGATTCATTCACCAACATTTCAAAGGGAGACTCAAGTTACATGTGGAGCTTCGCACCAATGCCAAGTGTGCAGTAGAGAGGTTGGGACTATATAATTTCAACTAGAGTCAAGAAATCCTTTAGAGGTGACAAAGTATTGTATGTTCCAGGATTGACCAAGAGCCTTCTAGCAATCTCAGCCATGGAGGAAAAGGGGTATGAGGTCTTCTTCTGAGATGGACAAGTACTTGTTAGGCCGAGATCTTCCAGTTTGAGCACAGGTCGAGTGATTGGGAGGAGAGAAGGGAACTTGTACATGTTGAAGGATCAACCTGTACGAGCCTTGGTTCACGACAACAATAGTTTGAGAGAGTTATGGCATAGGAGGATGGGTCACTTGCACCACAAAGCCTTACTTATATTGAGGGAGATGGTCATTGGTCTTCCAGAGTTCAATGTAGAGCAACTGGGTGTATGCAAGGGGTGTTCACTTGGAAAGTATGCAAGATTGCCTTTCCTAGTAGCAATAGCAATTCCAAGGGCATATTGGATCTAGTACATTCATATGTGTGTGGTTCCATGTTAGTTTCGTCTTCAACTGGGTACAACTATTATGTGACATTCATTGATGATTTCTTTAGGATGACGTGAATCTACTTCATGAAGACCAAGGATGAGGTCTTCAGTTGGTTTTGGGAGTTTACAGCTTTCGTGGAGAACCAAACAAGAAAGAAGGCCAGAGTTTTGCAATCAAACAATGGATGTGAATATACCTCCAATGGCTTAAAGAATTTCTGCAAGGAGGTAGGAATCAAGAAGGAGCCAACAGTGCCTTACAACCTACATCTAAATGGGGTTTCAGAGAGGAAGAATAGGGCCATCATTGAAGCTACCAAGGCAATGATCCATGATTAGTATCTGCCTACGTTTCTTTCGGTAGAAGCTTGCAACATAGCAGTGTATATTTAGAGTAGGAGTTTTCACAAGGTCTTGGAGGACAAGACTCCTAAGGAGGCATTCACAAGGGTGAAACCAAAGGTTGGGCATTTTTGTATCTTCATTGTTCAATGTATATCCATCTACCTTCAAAGAAGAGGAGGAAAATGGAGCCCTTAGCATAAAAGGGCATCTGTTATGAAACTAGCTCACAAAAAGATAAAAAAGATAGTTGAACGCCTTAGAATTCAGCCTCTTCGAGGGGGCAACCTCCTTTACATTACATAAATGAACAATTCTTGGATGATACAAATGACAAAACCTCCT
>APFE030814513.1:0-14113 GCA_000404065.3 Pinus taeda | reverse complement strand
ATAAGCACCAGAGTTGTTCTGATTAAAGAAATTGGCCATGGGTTGCTTGGTTGATTTTTCATGCTTTTTGAGATTGGAAAAAGAACTCGATAGAATGTTGAATTTTGCTTCATGCTGTTGATTTCATAACCCAATTATGTGGTGTTGTCAACAAAGGACTACTTACAATCGAGTTGAAAATTGCTCTATCCCAATTAGTTACTTGGTATTCATCATTCGAAAAGATATCTCTTGGTTTTGTGCTGGTTTTGTTCTGGAGATTCTTATTATATTTTTATTATAGATATGCATTATTTATAAGGCATTGGCAATAAATGTAGTTAACGACATATTGTATACTAGCAGAGATACTGTTTTGAACAAGTTCATGGCAGACCCATTTAAATGAGCTGCATATGCTCTTATTTACTTAAACATAATTGTTTTTATGATAATCAAGTTCCAATCAAAGAATTTTTTTTACCTACAACAACTATAGATATTGTGTAAATTACATGATAAGAGGAATGTTACAACTTATACTAGAAAATCTCGTCATCAAGGTTCTTTCTATGTGATGCTTGTGCATAACATTTGGTGCTCTGGATGTATGTTCATATTGAAATGCAGTGTTGCCTCTTGGTTTTTCTTGCACATAATGGAATGCTGGAAATAACTTTGATTATTAGCCTTTCTCTATGTCACATACTAGATAATGATCTGACTTTAGAGTCTGTTGACATCTCTTTTCTCAGTAAAACTGCGGAAGCTTTATAACCCCATAAATTATAATATTGAAAGACAAGAAAATGAACAAGTAATTAGTTGGGCTTCAGGACAAGAGAAAAATGCAGATTAAATGCCAAATATGAAAAGTACAAAAAAATAAAAACTCTCTTTATTTCCTCTGTCCACCACATACACTATCAAATGAAATGAAATCTACCAATTCATGTGTGCAAATTGATACTGACATCACTTTTATCATACAAAGGGAGTGTGTGATGGATAGTGTGAGATAGTTTATCTCATTTGCAGGTGGACCTCAGCAAAAAGTTAGGAGTGACCTAGAATTTAGGAAGCTATAAAGTTTATAACCTGTATCTGAAGTAGGGGCTTTTCACTTCCATTATACTGTTCAGAGAACTGTTACCTGTATCTGTCAGATTTCCTCTTATCTGCTATTTTCTGTCACACCAACGCATGCTGGGCTATGGCATTGACTACATTCAAGCATCAAGGCTATTTTTTGATGAGAAGATTCAACAGGCATAGGTTTTCCATAATGTAAAAGTCATTAAGCAAACAACAAGTCCATGAAAGCATGCTGATTTCAATTCCTCAAGTCACTGTATTTTATCATAATATACTTGAAATGTGTGGTTCGCTCCTTGGGATATGAAAAAACCTAACCAAGCATTCGAATTTATTCTCAGGATTTGTCCATCCTTAATTTCTTCCTTTTCTGTTTCATATTGCTCGAAAGAAGATTGCAGTTAAAAGACTCAGGTTTAGACATCCACATGATGCTGCACAAAAAAATTGTAAACATTAACTACCCTCTCAGGAGCTGACAATCCAGCCACTTGTCAAATATTACATGGTGATTTTATAGTGTTTGATCTATTTCATTAATGAGCGTACAGAATACAACTTTCCAAAATCTGATCACAAATTCTATTGCCTCTTTGGTTATTGATATCTGTTTGCATTCAGATTTACATATGTTCTCTATTGCCTCTTTGATTATTGATATCTGTTTGCATTCAGATTTGTATATGGAGAACAATATGCCATTGAGAAGAAATCAAAGGCTGTTATGGTCCATGGTTCCTCTAAAACGACTTTTGAGGGAAAATTTCTATGAGATTTAACCATTCTACTAATTGGCATACTGGTGTCAGCCCTAGATAGCAAGCATTAAGCCAACAGAGAGTATGTATGAGACTGTTGCCTAACATCAACAGTATTTTGGACCACTTTATTGCAAGGTTGATTTGAAGGCAATTTGAAGGGTTTTAGATTTTTCTAGTAAATAAAAAAAGACATCTTTTTCTTACATTGAGCTTTCTCCTATCTAAAGAAAAAAGAAAGCAATTTACAAATGCAACAGAAAAAGCAAAAGCACTCACCCTCGGAAATATATCAAACAAGCAGCACTCTTTTAGTTGAGAGAAGCTACACCTAGCTGGAGATTGTTAAAGGATTCGGCACTTGAAGCTTCAGTGTTACCAAAAATTAGTATAACGATCCATTTTTCTTTTCCATATTTTTACATAGCAGGTGCATTTGAGCATAAAGTTTTTAAAGGCTGTGTGATGTGACCAACAAATTCATGGCTATATTAAATAGTGCCTAAGCAAAACTAATTGGTATAAACTCATAAAACAATAATGGCTGATCAGAAAACAAACAATTCATGCCACTGTAAAGACTATAAAAGATATAAGAATTTAAAGCGTCCCCACACGCCCATGGGATTTGGGCATTTACTTCTTCTACAAAATAGACGTAAATGGGGGATGGCCAATCCATGATACACGCAACATTACCGGCGAACAAACAGGGATCATCACACTAGATCTTAACAGACAGATGATCCCTTGGTTAATGTACTTAATCTCTTTCAATCACCAAGAGAAAGGAAATACAATCTAACTCTGACCAAACCAGAAACGATAGTGTCTTGTCATTTACAGGAGGGCAGGTTTGCCACTGTAAATTTCAAATAAATCACTAGCATGAGGACTGGATTGGACATATTCTTCGAGGAACCTCCGCTCAGTTAAGGTAAGCGCAGAAATGAGACTAGGAGGACGCTTGGAAGGTTGCATTGCACTAACAGCACTCCACACCTTGTGGCGGGGCTTGATCCTACACTCCAAGCTGTAACAAGACACGAGACAAGGATATGATAAAACAAACTTTGCAGGAAGCCCTGCTGTATGCATGAAAAACTCCATTTTCTTCTGCACCTTGACCATGGAAACATTTAGTATAAGTGGGTGTCTCCTAACGAACTCCTTGATCTCATCTTCCAGGAGGCCGAAACTTGCCAAATGCTTCATTTTCTTTTCCAAAAGTTGAGGCATATTTCTACTCACTATAATCTGAGGTGCCCATTTGAAAACCCTGGAACAATCAGCCTCTGATCCGAACAGACTGTGAAGATACTGGACGTTAGGACACAGAGTTTTCTCTAGACTGTAGGTTAACAATCTGGGCGCCCGACATAAGACATTTTGACAGTCTTGGGCAGTGAGACCCCACTTTTTCATCCACTCAACCCTGCATTTCACCTGATCAGCATTGCAAGTGAGAATAGATGGGTTTCTGGAAATGAGCTTCCTTACCCGGTCTTCTGCGAGTCCTGAATCTCTCAAGAACCAAATGGCTTGTTGGGCTCTAGAAGTGGATCTAATTCGAACAAGGATTGGCCTTCTCTTGAGGATTGTTGAAAGCTCAGACTGTTGCAGCCCGCATTCGTTGAGTAAGAAATCCGAAATGGGGCATGTGTTCTCTGCTACTGGGTAACTTGTGGGGCTCTCATTACCAGCAACGCATGTAGAGAGCCATAATGATTTCAACAAAACAATCCGTGGAAATGGTGGGAATAATGTTGCAGCCCGGTGATGAAGAGATCTGAAGGCTGGAACAAAGTAATTGGAAAACATGGCTATTCGATGAGACATGACATTAGGTATCTTGTGCAAAATAGATGATCAGGACGAGGTATTAAGTAATTGATAGTGAGCCGGTACGATTAGTCCATTACTGTATAGGAAAATAGATCTATTTTACTGTGGGATGGACAGCTTTATGGCGAATGAACCCCTTAGATGGCAAATAAATTTCATATAAGCATATTCATTTTTTTTTCAACCATATATATCAATTCATTTACACTTTTAAGTTGCTGCAAAATTGAATTAATTGTCAAACTCTTTCGTAATTCTGCTCATTTATAAAGAAAGTTAAGTACTAAAACTGCTAACGGTTTTCACTTTCGACTCCTTTTATGAGATTTCAGTTTGAAATGGCTGATAAATCTATGTTAAAATATTAACAAATGGACAACTTTTTCATAATTTAGTTATAAAGAAAGATAGATAGTTAGTAACGCAGTCATTAAAAGTGTTGCATCATTATATTTAAATAGTTTTAATTTACGTATTCAAAGATTTAGCAATGTTGTTAAGAGTTGATGTGAATGGCAAGATTTTCCAGTGGTTTTGATGGTATAAATGGTTTTGGGTTGCAGTTTTTTGTCAAGCTCGATGTAAAATTTGTATAGTAATTTTATAAATGTTTTAGGTAAATGTGAAAAGGTAAATATGGATTTAGAGATGCAAGGTGGTTAATATTTAAAATTGCATCCATTGATATAGAGGAGACAATAAGAATATGTCAATTTATGACCAAAGAAAAAGATTTGAAGTAAAAGAAATTGTAGTTTTAATATTTTTTTATTAAAGTATTTCTTTTAAAGATTACATTTTTACACCGAAGGTGTCCCTTTTTGAAATTGGTCAGGCTAGTTACACTGAAGGTGTCCCTTTTTGAAATTCATCAAGCTAGGCATTGTCAACCTTTTTCATCTCCATTTGACATTTGTCCGTCTATGGTTTTGACATGGGTCAACTTTAACTAAAGAAAAAAAAGGAATTACAAATCTTATTGTAAAATGGACCATTTTGCTAAATAAAGTTTGCTTATAGGGGAGGGACGCCATTACTTGTGCGCCCTACCGTCCGCCTCAACTTTTTCCACATAGACACTTGCCAACCTTGTATGACACCTGCCTAGTGGAGCTTGCCACGTGTTGTGGTGGGTGGGGGCATTTAAGTTTGCAACTACCTCGTTGTTTAAGGTTTCATTCCATCTATTTTGTACAGTGCCTTCTCTGCCTTGTGTTGTTTTATTCGGGTCCGGTGTGTGGGTGATGCGCTCTGTCGATGATTGCTTGGTACAGCTCCAATACTAGTTCGCCTTATCCACCATTCTTGAGCTGCTCACCAGGCGAGGTTGCTTGTAGTGGTTCATTAGCATTTTAGGGTTTATGGTGTGGTTGCTTAATTGCGCCTAGCATTGCTGTTCAGGGTTTAGGGTTTTGTTGCTTTACCTGTTTCGAGGGGGGTTTAACTCTGTTGTTGCTGTTAAATGCTTTGCATCATCGAGGGTTTACAAATGTCGTTGTTGTTGTTCCTTCTACACCGTCGAGGGTTTACAAATACCTTGGTCATTATTTCATTCTCGCGCCCTGTTGTTTGGGAAGGAGCTAGTGTTGTTCGGGAAGGAGCCAATGCGAAATTCTAACCACTTCGAGGTCCATGAAGGTAAATTTCTAAATACATTGGTTTTTTTTTTTAATTGCGTGTAATTTGTTTGTATGTTTTTGCCAACTGCTAATTTTTTCATGTTTTACAATTTTTTGTTGTAGGTAATTTGTGTAGTTGTTGCAGAAAAGGTATGGCGAGGTATGTGGGATGTTTGGACGCGGTGGCGGCTTCTGTGTCTATCAAGTAGGATTCTAAATCCCTACCAGACACTGTGTTTTTCAACACCTAAACTTGTTGTTGGGATTTTTGTTCTTTTTGCTCTTACTGCACTAGTGTGTTTTTGAACACTTGAATTCGCTGGGAAATTAGCTCTTATTGCATGTTTTTTGCATTTTCTTCTGGTTTTTGTTATGATTTTTGTCGATTCTGCTTGCTCTATTACCCTCCCCTAAACGTGAGTTGTTTTCTTAATTTTTTGGGCACAGTGTTTGATTTAATTTGTCCCTAGGTTTAGCCCATGTACCCACTAAATCTCAAGTGATTTTTTGAGTCTAAAGTGTTTGATACGCTTAGGAAGCTCCTATGGTAGGCTACAATTTGATAAGTTGGGGTTATAAACCCCCGTCTGGGGTTGGAACCTATAGCTGGAAGCTCCACTCGAGGGTGATGCGATTTAAGTAGGGTGTGAAGGGGTAGCCTCGAACCTATGGTCTGTTTTGAGATTGAAATGCTTTGTGGTTCATCTGAGTTTTGTTGTTTAGACCTTCTTTGCCTTCAAATCTGATGTGGGCAATTTTTTTTTTTGTGGTTTGATTAGCTCTATAATGAATTTTGATGCGGAAATCATCTCTGTGGTCTTTTTTTCATATTTGGATTGAACTGTTATAAGGGTTATTTGATTTGTATATGGTGGAGTTTAGTTTCTATGGTATCCAAGGGGTAGCTTCGACCCTATGATCTGTTTTGGGATTGAAATGCTTTGTGGTTCATCTGATTTGTGTTGTTTAGACCTTCTTTGCCTTCAAATCTATGCGGGCTATTGTTTTTTTGTGGTCTGATTAGCTCTGTAATGAATTTTGACGCGTAGTTCATCTCTATGGTGTTTTTTGGATATTTGGATTGAATTGTTATAAGGGTTATCTAATTTGTAATGGTGGAGTTTACTTTCTATGGTATCCAATGGAGGTCCCAAAAAAATCACACAACCAATTACCCAACCTTATCAATGTGAGATGGAAGATTGTTTTTATTGACAAATGTTTTTTTGGAGGTAAATTAATTTGTAAGAGCAACTTTGCATTGTGTTTGGATTTGAAGTAAAATGGGTTATAAGGGAAATTCAATGTTGAGAGTGCATTACCCATTTGTATTATGTTTTTATTGGAGGTACATTGATTTATAAAGGTATCTTGATGCTCATAGTGGGCAGTCCAGCCCATTTGCATTGTGTTTTAATTCATTTATGTATTGTTTGGAATAGAGTCTACGGTAATGTGCAGAGATTTCACATTTGAACTTCTTAGACGGATACTTTAAATGCAGTGACTACATTAATCTGTGAAATTCATTTTCTGATTCATTCTTCTATAACACTTATAGTTAAAAGATGTAATTGCACTTAATGTTTGGGTTGGAACGAATGTACAGTTGAAAGATGTTTGGGTTGGAACAAATGCACTTGTGTATTGTTGTTTCATTCCTTTGTGGCATCTCGTTTGTGGAGAAATCTAGATTTTATGTCATTTTGGAAATGGTTTTGGTTCTAGTCAGATTTAGTCTGTTGTCTTATTGAGTTGATATCAAATGGATCTAAGTTGTTCTTTTGTAAATTGCCATCTTGAGGAGCTTCTTTATTGCTCTGTCTCCATATTTGTTGATGTATGGAATATTAGGTTCTTTGAAATATTTGTTGAAGTATGGAATGTTAGGTTCTTTGTGAATATGAAACTTTTATATATTAATGAATTTCAAGTGCTACCGTTTATAAAAAGAGAAAAATCCACAAGTTGGTATAACCATTTCTCTCATATTATTGAACTTATTCCTAAAATGTTCAATGCTTCTTTTAATTACATTACAAGTTTTTTGAGCTTGTTGGAGCGGATTCCTCTTTGTCAATCTTTTTTTCTCAATGATCATTGTAGTCATTAACTTTAAGGGATTTTAATTTGTCCTAAAATTTGGTAACATACACAGTGGCCAGTAGAAGGATTGCAATTTATGTATCACTGCATTATGTTAAAGCAATTAATATAGAAAAATCATTGTCAACTTGGACAAATCCTTTTGCTCTACATTTGCGTAAAAGTAAAGTTATGAATATGGGAATTCTTTTGCCATCAAGTCAAGTGTTTGCATTGCATTTGATGTATAGTATATTCATTTATATGAGTAATTCAATGCCATAGTTGACAACCCAATTGATTGTGTTTCAATTGGAGGCAAATTGATTTATAAGAGAAACTTTGCATTGTGTTTGGATTCAAGTAAATTGGTTTATAAGGGAAATTCAATGCCCAGAGTGCATTGCCCATTCATATCGTGTTTTTTTTTCCCATAAGGAAAAACCGTAATTTATTAAAGATAACAAAATTACATTCTGTAGATGCTGAGGTGCATATGCATAAAGCAGATCAAAAGACTGGTATCAAAAGAAAAACCAAAAAAATAATGTACAAATGGGGAGGAAATCATGCTTTTCTCCCTTTTTTCTTCTCAACCTTTCGCCATTTCCCTTGAGTCGGTGAGGAGGAATAAATTATGAGAGAAGTGCCCTCCACAGGGTGAGGATTTTCCTTGTCAGAATCGGAGTGTTTTGGAGAATGTTGTCTTTTGGTTCCACTAGTGTCCATTGTATCTGGTATCTTCTCCAACAAAGAGTCCATCAATTCCTGTACCACAAATTCCTCTGATTCTGGCCTCTTATGTGTCTAATTGTTCACTTTGGGGATGGTTTCTGTAGCTTCCTCCTCAATAGGAACATCATTAGGATCTGGTGGATGGATAGTTGCCTCCTCATCCTCTGCTGCTTCATATGGGTTCATTGTGCACTGCCAGCCTCTTGGTTTTTGTGTTTGTTTCTTATTTCTTCTTGTTTCTTTTTTGGCTTGTGGGCAGTTGCTAAGAAGGTGACCTGTTTTTTGACAGCCATGGCACCTGAAGGCCATGTTCTCATAATCTAGTGGTTGATTCCACTGTGTGTTGTTATGAATCAGAATTATGCTATCAGGTAAGCCTTGGCTAAGATCTACTTCTACACAAATTCTGGCAAAATTATGTATACCTCTTGTAATTCTTTCCATATTTTGCTTGAGGTATTTTCCTATTGCATTCCCCATTGCTTCAAAGACTTTGGGAAGGCAGAAGTGTAGCGGGAGGTTATGTAATCTAACCCATACTGGCATTTTGGAAACCACCATAGTATTGGCATCAAAACCTGGGAACCAGGGAGTCATGAAGAGTCCTGCATTGCCCCAGAACCATGGACCCTCATGGAGGGCATATTCCCTTTCCTTGACCACGTCGAATCTGACAATAAAAAATTCTTTGGAGCATAAATGGATATCACAGTTTGTTGTCCATGTGGAGTAGATCTATTGATATAATGCATCTGTTTTGGGCCAAAAGCCATTGAATCTGCATATGATAGCCATTGTAGAAAAATCAGTATAAAATTTGTTTACCTCAGGCAGAGCGATTGTCAGTACTGAAGTCTGCATTTTTTTCTCCACAATATAAGGTCCAGGTAGATCTTGTGGTGATGTTGGCTTGTTGCTGGCTTCCCCCTTCCCTTTGATGGAATCCTTGAAAGAAGTTGTACCCTTTGAGCTGAAACCAGAGCTTCCACCTCTCAGCCTCGTGCTTAGTATGATAGTTGAGTCTCGCGCAATTCCATAGTCTTGCACAGTGTATTGACCTTAAACTTTGTCCTGTATATGTCAAGCTTTGTATATTTGTTGATATGCATGTATGTGCTTGTATTTCATACTTTATATCTTCTATCAGCTTCCCCTTCCAAATTCGCTTGCATATTGTTCTCCCTGACAGGGTTCTAATAAAAATTTGAATCAGTTCCTGGCCGGAACCCTTGGTGGCTAGGGTTGTCCTTGACCAGGATCCTGCTGCTATTTGGGCCACCGAATTAGTGAGGTGTTTAGGCTCTCCAAGATCACTTTTCAGATGCCCATTCATAATGCCCAGAGTTCCTATTTGTATCAAGGAAGCCCTGACCTCCCGATGTCTGGTAGATTTGATAAGGAGGGCCTTGGTCATGGGTTTCTTCTTCCCCTTGATGTCATCAGCCTACGTCTGTCCTGAGGAATACAGGGGTGCAGCAAGCCGCATGACCCTCAACCCTTTATTCATGCCCCTTTCTTGCTTATCGACCTCTCCCTTGTTGTTTTGCTTGAGAACAATGGTTCGGTCGAGACAGGACAGTCTGAAGGAGGGCAAGGGTTTTACAAGCTGCATAGCCTTCAACCCATCGCGTGTAGCCCTACCTTGCCTGACTGTTTCTCCCTCTTCGTTTTGAACAGCAGCTCGAGTGAGGATAGGGTTTGATCAATGCTGAGGTAAATCTGTCATTCCTTGTCCCAGAGGTGTGGATCCCTACTCCACGCAGTATAAACCGCCCTGAGCTAGGAAGAGAGAACCCTCCCCTGGCCTATGTATGAGTCGAGACGCCCCCTGGGAATCATTTCCTGATTCATATCCAGGCCAATACATTGACAGAGAAACATGCTTAGCTATCCCAACTGCTGAACTCCTTGTTGTTCCATTGCAGCTCAGATCTCTGGTTTGTTGTGCGACGACGACGCAATTCGTTCCTTCCGAAACCCTAGCCATCGCTAAAGCCCCTCCCCATTCATATCGTGTTTTAATTGGAAGTGCATTGATTTATAAAGGTAATCTGATGCTCATAGTGAGATGGTCTACTAGACCATTTGCATTGTATATTCATTTATAAGAGTCATTCAATGTCCATAGTTGGCAGAATTGGAGGTAAATTGTTTTGTAAGAGAAACTTTGCATTGTGTTTAGATTAAAAGTAAATTGGGTTATAAGGGAAATTCAATGCTGAGAGTGCATTACCCATTTGTATTATGTTTTAATTGGAAGTACATTTATTTATAAAGGTATTTTGATGCTCATAGTGGGGAAGCTAGCCCATTTGCGTTGTGTTTTAATTCTTTTATGTATTGTTTGGAATAGAGTCTGTGATAATATGCAGAGGTTTCACATTCAAACTTCTTAGACAAATACTTTAAATGCAGTCACTGCATTAATCTGTGAAATTCATTTTTTGATTCATTCTTTTATAACACTTACAGTTAAACAATGTAATTGCACTTAATGTTTGGGTTGGATCGAGTGTACAGTTAAAAGATGTTTGGGTTGGAACGAATGTACTTGTGTATTGTTGTTTCATTCCTTTGTGGCATCTAGTTTGTGGAGAAATCTGGATTTTATGTCATTTTGGAAATGGATTTGGTTCTGGTAAGATTTAGTTTGTTGTCTTATTGAGTTTATATCAGATGGATCTAAGTTTTCCATTTGTAACTTTCCATCTTGAGGAGCTTCTTTATTTCTCTGTCTTCGTATTTGTTGATGTATGGAATGCTAGGTTCTTTGTGAATATGAAATTTTTATATATTAATGAATTTCAAGTGCTATAGTTTATAAAAAGAGAAAAATCCACAAGTTGGTATAACCATTTCTCTCATATTATTGAACTTACTCCTAAAATGTTCAATGCTTCTTTTAATTACATTACAAATTTTTTGAGCTTGTTGGAGCGGATTCCTCTTTGTCAAATTTTCTTTTTCTCCATGATCATTGTAGTCATTAACTCCTAGGGATTTTAATTTGTCCCAAAATTTGGTAACATACGCAGTGAAAAATAGAAGGACTGCAATTTATGTATTATTGCATTATGTTAAAGAAATGAATATGGAAAAATCATTGTCAACTTGGACAAACCTTTCTGCTCTACATTTGTGTAAAAGTAAAGTTATGAATATGGGAATTCTTTTGCCATCAAGTCAAGTGTTTGATTGCATTTGATGTGTAGTATATTCATTTATAGGAGTACTTCAATGTCCATAGATGACAACCCAATTGATTGTGTTTCAATTGGAGGTAAATTGATTTATAAGAGCAACTTTCCATTGTGTTTGGATTCAAGTAAATTGGTTTATAAGGGAAATTCAATGCCCAGAGTGCATTGCTAATTTGTATTGTATTTTAATTGGAAGTGCATTGATTTATAAAGGTAAATTGATTCTCATAGTGGGCTGGTCTACCAACCCATTTGCATTGTATATTCATTTATAAGAGTCATTCAATGTCCATAGTTGGTAGAATTGGAGGTAAATTGATTTGTAAGAGCAACTTTGCATTGTGTTTGGATTCGAAGTAAATTGGGTTATAAGGGAAATTCAATGCCGAGAGTGCATTACCCATTTGTATTATGTTTTAATTGGAAGTAAGTTGTCCTTTTGTAACTTTCCATCTTGAGGAGCTTATTTATTGCTATGTCTCCATATTTGTTGATATACGTAATGTTAGGTTCTTTGACATATTTGTTGATGTATGGAATGCTAGGTTCTTTGTGAATATGAAACTAATAGCTATGTACTTTTGTTGTTCATTGTTTTATGGAATTTTTGTATTAAAATAAATGACTTGTTCAAGATTTCATTATTCACTCGTTTGTCATCATATTTACAACTTAGTTATAAATGTATTGTAAATCATTTGGTGTGTAGAGGCATAGCAAAAAATCCCATTTGCATTCTTAGGTAAGATTTCTACATCATAATAGACTATAGATGTTCCTTCTAAAATGGATTTTGGTTACAATGCCGCAAACAGTATGAAATAAAACAACCTATCCACATCATAATGTGGTTACAACTGAAAACATATGACACCCCTATTCTTTATGGCCTTGAGAATCTTGAGTGCCAAAACTCCTTGAGTTACCTGCTTGAGCCAAGTAGGTTGGCCTACCTAAAAAGGGTTGATTAGGAAATGGCTGATTGCTGCCATATGATTGAGTCTAATTTGCACCTTCCAACCATGGAGGAATTGAGTACCCATGCCTCACATTCGCACTACTAACCCCTGCATTAAGTGGAGGTGTGTGATGAGCATATATAGAATTGACACCTCCTCTGGTAGGAATAAGGCAAGTGGGTAAAACCTCAGTTTGATAGTGAGGCACTTGAATGTTTATGAGGTCTTGGAAGAATGGTGTATTATCTGCAATATTGTCCAATTGGTTGGAAATAATCCTGGTTTCATCATCTATGCTTGCATAATTGTCAACCATATTGATCATCCCTTGTTCCTTTTCAATCATTTGTTATGTCTTTCTTGATTCATTTTCTTGTCTTGCCATTTTTTTTTGTTGGTCCTTATCTTGCCTTTCTTTATCTCTTTCAGGCCTTTCATCTACTCAACATTGTGTTGCAACAATCCTTGATGCCTTCTTCTCCTTGGCTAGATCCTTCTTTTTTTGTTTTAATTCCTGCATTTCAAATTTATTTTTTTCAGACTCAACTACCAAGTTTATATAGTCTTCTGAGGTGAGTAACTATGAATTTCAACCCAAACGAAGACTACCCAGTCTACCTTGCTTTTTTTCATTGATACTCTCTTTACTGGTAGCTTTAGGAACTAGCCAAGTATCTTCTCCACCCCTCTCACCTGCATGTCATTGCTTGGTACTTCCCTTTCAGTATTTGAGACAACTGATTGAACTATATAATTATCTTCATTAGATGCCTCATTATGTGCTTCATCTTCTTCCATTGATCTATTGTCCACAAAAAAAATGAACAAGTTCACGGTTCAATTCTGCTGGTTGTGAGGGCATGTTCATGCTTTGTTCATTGGTTGTTGAGACACTATGCTCATTCATATTAATCATGGCTTCTACCAGCCATGATGGTGGGGTTACTTGGTTTAGCAATGTCAATTGGTCATTATCAACTTCATGTTCAACAATGTCATTAACAATATCAACAATAGAAGTTTCATGTTCTTGAGTTGGTAGAACAATCTCCATGTTACTATGAATTTTTTCATGATTATATTGTGTTTCACATACAGTTTCATCATCTTCATCATATAAGTTTCCTTGAGAGAGGGAAATCATATTACCAATTGCAACCACATCATCTTATCCATCTACTTCTTGCACTTCAACACCTATTTGGACATGCCATTTCCTGACCATCCACATGAAATGCCTGGCTACAACCAGTATCATGCATAAGAGCATCATAATTCAGTGGCCAGATTCCTTTCCTCCTAAAGCCAGCCTTGATATTTGATGGTGTCAGAGCTCTTTTAAAAGCTTTACTTGCAAGCTCTGCAAGCTCAAACATTTTCACCTCAACCCCTGAATTCTTTGTCATCCATGCAGCACGCTCTAACCTGAAATATTTCTTGAAAGGGCCAAATACACTAACATCAAGGGGTTGTAATCTGTGAGTGGTATGAGCGGACAATGTCAACAGGTCTATGCCTAAATTATTTGCTTCCTCAATTGCTTGTACAACCATGTGGCTCCCATGGCCATCTAATATCAATAGGTGTATGTTATTAGGTGAGACGCCACCTGGTACCGCTGCAGCAAAGTGAAAAATCCAACTTAAAAACAATTCTTTAATCATCCATGCATGGGGATGTATAGCCATGCTTGAACCTGGTTCACAGTTCTGTGTATAGTTTTTCAGTTGATTTTTACCTTTGAATAGATGAAATCTTGGGATTGAAGTACCAATTGCATTGACACAACATAAAATAGTTATCCACTCCCTGCTCTTAGGAAAAATCTTTGGCACATT
>APFE030814495.1:32394-70256 GCA_000404065.3 Pinus taeda | reverse complement strand
GGGGGGGGGGGGGGTGAATCAATATTAGCAAGTTAACGATATTTCATTTCCATAAATAGATTTATATACGCTACTTCTGTTAATGCAACTTGCGTGTATACGCAATTGTGTTTAGAGCAACCAGCGTATACCTTGCCTTTGCTATAATGAACCTACGTACAGATTTGTAAAAGATGATTTAACCTTTTCCACTATTCAGACATCAGTTATACCCAGATCATCAGATTTACAGATTATGACATGCGCCAATTATTAAGATAAAATATTAAAACCACACAAAGATACTTCTATTCAAGCCTTAAGATCTTGACCCATCAATAGAACTTATCCTTCTTCAAGCACTCAGGTTCCTCCTTGATTTAGATCCAGTGATGCACCATAACCCAATGACTAGTATTCTTGATCTTGTTCTTCATTAGATATTAAATCCTTGAGTACCTTTTCCTAATGATCTCCTCCTCCTTTTATAGTCTTAGGCCTTACTCAATACCAGGGTCCAAAAACACTTAGAAACAATACCTTGGACCAATTACTTGGGGTCAACACTTCGGAAAAGATACCTTGGACCAATACCATGGGTCAAAATTCCATGGTCCAAATACCACAGAACAAAACCAAATTCTCCAACATGTACGCGCCTTTCCTTGTGTGAAAGTGCGTGTATATGCATACGCGCCTTTTGGTCAGCAAACCCGCTTGTATATGTGGCTTGGTCAAGGGGAACCTACGTATATCTCTTTTTCCTTCATTCTATGAGCTTGAACTATGATCTGTCATCTGAGTGAGTTGCCATCAACAATAACACTTATGTCATAGCGCCAAATCTGTGTCATAATTCCAACATCCATGGTCTGCGAACCATGGGATTGTATAAAAAGGAGCTAAGTAAGCTCGCTCTAGAAAAGGAGAAAAAGAAAAAAGAGGAAAAAGGAAGAGAAAAGAGTAAGTAGCGATGTAGAGGAGAAGTCTAAGTGTTTTCGGGTCATAGCATAGGTAGAGGCTCTGCAACTAAGTGCACAGAGGCCTAGGGTAGAAGTCCACAGCTAAGTGCGCAGATCCCTGTAGCTGTGTGCGTAGGGTGGATAGAGTCTATATTAAACTAGAGATATCAATAAAGAGAAGTATTATGAAATTATTGTGTATTTAGTCTCTGTTAATGCGTCTGATTATATTGCGATCTGGGTTTATTTTACAATGTTTATTTGATGTGTGAATGTATGTGATATAACTGTTAATTGAACGCGATTAAGAATACCAGTTTAGGCGATGATAATTGTAATTGATTGGTAGAATAAGTAAAACACTTGAGATAACTTGTAAACCTATACTATACATCGTCATAGGAGTGCGAAAGTACTTGAACCACTGGCTAGGGATGCACGAAGTTCAATCATACACCTTCGCAAAGGTACTGAAGGGAAGGATAGAGGGTAGATCGATAAGCCCTAAGGCTTAGTGATCTATGCAAAGGCAAGAGCAGGGGGTATAAATTGACATCACGACCATCTTAGGGTGAAGAAACTTGGTTCCAACATCCCCCTATACTGCTTCGGGTGAGACTTCGGTCCATGCTCTACAGGCTAATGCCAAAAGGGCCAATAGTGTAGGGATTTGTTTGGCTGACTAACGCTGAACCTGGGTCAGGGCCCACAAAGCCAAAAAATGATTCCATTGTCGAGACCAAAACTTGCATGAGAGATGTGTGCTGTTGTATCACTGGAATCCAACTACGAAAGAGATCGAAGACTAGTTGGATAGGAAAATCCAGGAATTTGCGGCGCAGAAGAACAAAAATCCACGGCTGATGAAGGAATAGTGGCTAGACAGGTACCTGTATACAGAAATCCATGAGATATTTTTATGTTCCTTTCCAGTTGAGTTATATGAGTGGATCGAGAAGCTAATGGATAACCAAGCAAGGTGGAGGCTTGAAGGTCATATTTTCTGGACCCCGGAGTTAGTACAGAGACTAGAAGCCTCTGAGGATAAGATCATCCGCGCTATCGATCATTGGCTCAATTGTGTCATAGGAGGGTTTGTGACTAAATTCGTGGTCGATACCTCAATCAACTACAACAAGGTGGAGCGATGTTTTTTTAAAGGTCCGTGAGGTAAGTACATGAAGTCTTCAAATACTTGGATTAAGATGTTATTGTGTGAAAAGTAGGTTATGCAGTTACCTTGATGTTCAAAGGTATGCGAAGTGGAAAGACTTACAGGAATGAAGGAGGAAAGGGTCTTGAATATATCCCACTGATTTCACCTCCTTGAAGTGATGAAGAGGGAGTAATGCAGGCTTCTCCGCGAAGTGTAGTTCAGTTGATAAAACAAGGGTTCCCACGACTACCACCTCCACCTACACCATCGTCACCTGTGACTTCACCCACACCACCACCACCTCCACCACAGTTCAACATGGTGAATTTAGTGAAGCTGCCATTGTTTAAGGGATTGGGAAATGAGGACCGGGACCAGTTCTGGTTCTTCGTAAAAGCTGTATGCGAAGCTTAGGGTGTCACAAATGATCACATGAAGAAGGCAACATTGGTTAATGCTTTGCAGGATCGCGTGCTAACTTGGTACATCAAGTACTCTAATGATAACCCAAACGCCGTGTTAGTAGAGATCCAGACCACGTTGAATAAAGAGTTCAGTAGGCCTAAATCCTAAGCATAGTTGATTGTGGGGTTCAAGGAAATCGCGATGAAATCAGGTGAGACACCTTGGGAGTTGGATCAGATATTGAAGTGTAAAATTCGCAAAGCTAACATGAATTTAACAGATGGGCAGCACCGCGAATGGTTCGTAGCTTTGCTCTTGCCTCAGTTAAGGGTTATGCTGTCACAATAGAAGATTACGACTCAGGCAAAGGCCTTGTAGATTGCAATAATACTACATGAAACACCGATGCAAGATCTGAATTTGGGGGTTCAACAGATCCATGCGTAGTTGAGAAATATTTGCCTCGAAATGCAGATCCTGAAGTAGGACAGAACAATTCACCCAGAGGTGCGCGAAGATAAGATATGGTGCCTGAAATGTAAAGGTTAGGGGCATGAAAAAGACCAGTGCCAGGTCTTTGCGAACTATATTGTAGGGGACTGATGCATTTGAGGCTAGAAACCCAAGCAGGGCCGAGCACGGGGCCTACGTTGTGATGCGCTATATGTCAGGTAGCAGGGAAACATACTATTGATAATTGTCATTTGTTGCAAAAGTTTTTACAAACACCGCAACAACTATTCTGCAACTTCTGTAGGTCGGTAGGGCATGATGAGCACAATTTTTGAAGTTATGAATTGATGATGGATAGAACACCCACCTATAGAGTTCAGGAAGAAACGTGGCCTTCAGACTAGCTCCTGACCAGGGTGCTGGGATGGCGCGGATATGATTTTAGGGGCGTGGACGAGGCCGAGGTAGAGGAGGACCTAGCAGAGGTCGGGGACAACTGATCTGTTACAATTGTGGAGGACCAGAACACTATGCCCGCAAATGCACTAACTTAATGCATCCATCGTGCAAATATTGTACCCATTTTGATCATGAGACTGAGGACTATCCTACACTGA
The DNA here is from genome assembly GCA_000404065.3 of Pinus taeda. Lineage (NCBI taxonomy): Eukaryota > Viridiplantae > Streptophyta > Pinopsida > Pinales > Pinaceae > Pinus > Pinus taeda. The sequence continues at coordinate 66,684 of APFE030814495.1, read as the reverse complement.
TAGCGAGGATACACGACAAAGGGGTGTTACCTCCATAGTCGACTCAGAACCTGTAGATGATGAGGGTTGAACCTCGCGAAGGAGTCCCAAATGTGAATATAGTGCTCCGAAGTGGAATTGCAACAGGTGACAATAAGGGGAAACAACCTGAAGACAATGCATGGGTTAGCAAAGCTCCGAAGAAGGAGGCTAAATTTGATTTGGAGTGTGCACGCGAAACATTCATGGAAGCTAAGAAGAGCTTCACTGAGGCATCTACCTTAGGGAGTTGGGGTAAACCTATTTAGGAAATGGACCCTTCTATGCTTACAACCTTTCTAGAGACCTGCATGAAGCTACTGCGTGATAGCAAGGCTGTGAAGGGGTTACATGAACTTATAAATAGATGTGCCGGAAACACTCCAAGTGAACTGCGCGTGGTACGGAAGATTGGTAAGCATAAGGCAAGGACAGAATGTGAGATGAGACACACCGTTTAGATAGGAGAATATGAAATGGATCAAGTTATTCTGGATCTAGGGTCAGATGCGAATGTTTTGCCAAAGTAGACTTGGGAGCAGATGTGGAGACCCGTGGGTACAGTGGTATTTGATTCAATTAAGGATGGAAAACAATAGAAGATCATCCCCATGGGATGGTTTCAAGAAGTAATTGTAGATATTGAAGGCATGAGTGCATTTGCTGATTTTGAAGTAATAGAAATTATGGATGATAGCAATCCCTACCGTGTGCTCCTTGGAATTTATTGGGCTACTGACATGAACATGGTAATCAACCTAAAGAAGTGAAAGATGATATTTGAAAAGAAATCGCTTTGCGTAAAAGTACCCTAGATCCTGTATAAGGATCACGCTATACTGAACCGGTCTGTGATTACGAAAGCGATGGTGATTTGGACTGCATATATAAGATAACAACACGAGACCAAATTGGGTGAATCCGACAGCAGATGGATGGATTACATGGGATCATGAGAGTTCCTGCACCTCAGAGTCGGATGAAGAATTAGAGCGCTGGTAGAATCAACTACATGAAGTAACTACGCTGAGCTGTAACATGATGACCCAGTCGCTGCACTGTGTGTTGTCAAAGGTAAGAAATCCGCCCACTTATGATGGCTTGAATGATGTGGATGTGTTTTTGGATGCATTTCAGAGGGAAGTACTAGAGAAGTAGCACTTCCAAGCTTTGGACTGGGAACTGTGTGCTATGCCCGCAAGATGGTGGGGTACGCACAAGGGTAGCTTTGATGATTGGTGAAAGTATAGGAGGATGATGAGAACATGCTTTGGGAAGCCGAAGGTATGAGTGATAGACAAGTATGACAGGAAGGATGATCTGTGTGAACACTTGGCCAAATGGGCTAAGGCCTATGGAGTGAAGCCCCAACTTGAATGAGTGTACTTGTTCTGTCACACCCTGGATGTCATCCCAATGAACTAGTACTTGGAGATAAAGCTTCGCCATGGCACAGGAGAATGGCATATTTTACATGAAGGATTCATAATGAAATTCAACTTCAAAGACAGGTTTGACTGTATTGACAAAGCACTACAAGAAGTTAAAGCAATGATCTTTAGGATATCGCAAGATCCTTTGGATCTGATTCAACCCGATTGGACTATCAGATGAGCCACAAGCTGGAATGCTATAACGTGACTATTGAAGAAGAACACAAGGACCCCTGAAAGATTAATGTCCCTAAAACCGAGGGTCACCGTGAGGTTGAGAGACCGTCGATTGAGAATCCTAATATAACTACGCCACTAAAAACTAAATAGATAAATATTGGCACGGAGGTGAAGCCCAAATTCATGAAGATTGGAGATTACTGGGATGACATGATGGTAGATAAGGTCATCGAATAGCTCTGCGAATACCAGGATTTGTTCCCTTCCAAGTTTACGGAGTTAAAGGGGATAATAGGAGACCCGGGCGTTATGAAAATCACGTTAAAACTTGACGTGAAGCTGGTCAAGCAAAGACCTTACCGTCTCAATCTGAAGTATAAGGAGAAGGTCAGCTTAGAGTTAGATAAGGTGCTCGCGGCCAACATCATTGAGCCCGTAGAAGAATCTGATTGGGTGAGACCAATAGTGGTACATGAAAAGAAGCAAAAGGATGAAATAAGGATATGCATAGATCTCAGGAAGTTGAATGAGGCTTACATCCATTATCCTTTCCCGACTCTGTTCATTGATGAGGTATTGGATAATGTAGGTGGCTAGGAAGCGTACTCCTTCACTGATGGGTTCTCTGGGTACCATCAGATCAAAATCGTGCCTAAAGATAGAAGCAAGATGATCTTCGTGACTGAATGGGGAGGCTTTCAATAGACGCAATGCTTTTTGGATTAAAGAATGCCGCTTTGAGTTTTTCGCGTGTAGTCATTTCTACATTCAAAGACTTCATACATAAGTTTATGGAGGTGTACTTTGATGAGTGGACTATTTTTGGGTTGGTAAAACACCATGTGGCAAGTTTGTGCTTAATGCTAGATACTTGTCGAAGGTACCAGATTGTGCTTAATCTGAAGAAATGTTTGTTTTGTGTCCCTTTTGGGACTTTGCTGGGTCATGTGGTATGTAGACATAGATTGATGGTAGACCCCGCGAATATCGAAGTGATAGTTAACCTAGAAGCACCAAGGAGTGCGGAACAGCTGCACACAACATTGGGACATACTAGGTACTATATGAAGTTTATCAAGGGCTATGCCCAGTTCACCATGCCTATGGAGAATATGTTGAAAAAGGATGTCACGTTTTGTTGGAATAAGGATTGTCAGAAAAGCTTAGATGTGCTGAAAGGAAAATTGGTCACCACACCAATTTTAGTCTTTTTAGATTGGAAGAATGAGTTTCATGTACATGTAGACGCATCATGTATAGCATTGGGAGAAATACTGACACATGCTAGCAAAGGAGAATTGGACCATCATATAGCATTCGCAAATAGGAGGTTATCCAAGGCTGAGAAGAACTATTCCACCACTGAGCACAAAGGACTAGCCATGGTATACGTGCTCTTTTTCGTAAATAGTTTATCCCAGCCTGAAAAAGGGGTAAACGTATACTGAGTAAATGATGTTTCACATCATGTAACGAGTTAAAAATGACAAGAGCTCGACAATCTTTTCATGTTTAAAGAGTCGGAAAAGAGCTTGAAAGTAGACCCTGCATTTTTTTTCTCTTTTACGAGTCAAAAAGGGAAAAATACTCAGCTATCTTTTCATTTTAGTTTTACGAGATGATAAAAGAGCTTGAACGTGACTCTGGTACCATCATCAGTGATCCGTCACTTGTCGTTGCACAAAAGGTAAATGCATTATCTAGTTTCTGAGGTAAAAATAGGTCAAAAATACTTTAAAAACCCTAATATTTCATGAACAATGAATAAAAGGAGGAAAAAGTAATTACTTTTTACCATTTTACCTTGTGTGAAGAAATTTTCACCCACTTCTGCCCTAGTTTTTCAAGAGTAGATTGCGGGAGATTTGGGAGGCCATTCGACGATTCGTCAGTTACAAGTAAGAGCCAAGACCTTTAGCTCCATTTTCATGCTTATTTTGCATGTTTTTAACCATTTTTTGGATTAATTTTAAGGAGATTTTAGCAAAAAGAAATCGCCTTTGGTCGGCACGATTTCCGGGCATGGAATCGCGCCAATCGGGGGTTATTAAGACTGTCAAGTGCATCGTCGGCACTACTATTTTTAAAACAGTGGCACCAACAACATGAACATAAAATTTCCAATTTTTTGCCTAATTTGTGTGATTGAATCTAAATTTTTCTAGCCAAGTATGTTTATTGACTTGATTATATGACTTTTGCAGGGGAAAAATCACAATAAATGGTGGATTGGAAGGAACGTGAGCATGAGGACATTGATAAACAAGCAATGTTAGACCTAAATTGCTTGAATGCTCTGAGGAACTATGGGCTCCTTAAATGTTTCTTCACATTAGGCCTATGGGCTATCTCGAATTTCTATGGTACCTAATCAGTCTCTGGGATGTGAATCGGGAATTTCTCATGATCCATGACCAAGAACTGAAGTTGGAAAATTCAGTCATTTATTTCATAACAGGACTGTCTCAAAGAGGGGAACCAGTCAATCTGTATGGGTCAAGGCCCATTGGGGCAATCGTGACCATGTTACTTGCAGAACACATCCCGGAAGCACTCAAATCAAAGAGCAGCAAGATCAAGATCATTACTATTCGAGATCTTGTGTTGAGAGTGTTATTGTTGACTATAAATAAAGTGTTTGGTACTCAAGCACAGCATGAAACCAATAAGTCGAAGTTTCAGTATGTTATTGATTGTACGGCGTTGACTATCTTCAACTGGGTGGAAGCCATGAAGGTACACATGAAGCGCCAACTATCAAAAGCCAAGGTAGGAAACCTGAAGTAGTTCTGCTATGGGTCTATTTTAGTGACCTTCTTCGTGGAGCGGGTCCCGTTGTTTCACTACCAGCTTGCTGAGGTGGAACCGCCATTGCCACGACCCATAGATGGTCTGTTGGAGTGCATTGATGCCTAGGATTACTGGGAGCCAATAGATGTCCTATAAGCTAGCCTTCTTCTCGTGGCTACGACGACAGTTGATCGTAGTAGAGGATTGACCCTACAACAGTACCGACTTTTGTGGTGATCCGAATATGCCGCTCCTAGAGGGGGAGGATTATGATGATGGAGGTAAAACAAACAATTTTAATATTTTTTATTTTTTATTATTTTTGAAATATATGCATTCATGACATTTCTATTTTATAAATGTTGATGTTGGACCAGAGCATCTTGTCGTGATGTCCCCAGTTATCAAGCGTGTTTCTCAGCAGTTCGATGTCGCTCCTTATCAGGAAGGAAGTGATAATGAGGAGGAGATCGCGTGGAACCTCGAGGGATTGACCCACGGTATCCAAGAGTATGCCCGAATGGGTGATGTCCCACGCCAGTATCAAAGGCACATAGTGGGGGTATCAAATCAGATCCACCGACTGTTGAATCATGTAGTACAAGAAGTCACATGCTACCATGAGCATCATGTTGTTTAGTTCATAGGTCTAGCATTTCACATTTTTGAGGCTTGCGAGCCATGGATGTATAAGGCCTGCGAGCCACAGATGTATTTGAACACACATATTATTTTTTGGGGGTTGATTGTTATGACAAACATTTTCAAACATATATATATATATATATATATATATATATATATATATATATATATATATATATATATATATTCTGTTATATTTCCTTGCTTACTGTGTACAGATGTTTTGTTTTTTTATTTTCACATGTTTCATAAATGTCTATCCAACACATAATTGGCTAATTCATTTGTTAATGTATTCATGTGTCTAGGAATATGATGATATGTAATGTAATCAAAATTTCTCTCCAATAGACAAATATATAGATACATTCTCAATATTTGAGGGTTTCTAAAGGAATATTGCCCATTGAGTTGGAGAATAACAAGTTTTGAATCAAGGTTGACAACCAATTCCCAGATGTTAAGAGCGATAGCTTCTGACAACAATTCAATAACTGTGCTATACCAAGCGATGTTATTAGTTATTCGACCTAGACAAATACCTTGAAGATCGATCAACTCACCATGGGGGTCATAAATGGTCCATGCCGTAGGTGATAGATTTTGGGTACTATGGCAAGCACCATCAGCGAAACCGATGTGAGGAGACACTGACATCTGCAAAGCAGGCAGAAACATAATAAGTAGGAAAGTTGCTAGCAAAACAACACACCAAACCACACTGCACAAAAATGAATAACACACTATTGTACAAAAGTAGCCATGAAAGATGACCTAAGCATAGTACTTTTTGAGATAAATCCCATTACGAGGCTTGTCTAAGGGATTCCTCATAGTCAATAAGCTCATAGGCCCCTTTCTGTAATACACGTTTAACAATGTAGGCCCCATGCCACATGGGTTTGAACTTGCCTACTTTGAGCTTATCATTAACCTGATCATACAGAAGAACCAAATCTCCCTCAGAAAAAGCTTGAGGAGAGACACATTGATCAAAATGGGACTTGATCCACTTTTTTTGTGCTTCGATGACCAAAGCAACAAGACGGTGAGTCTCATCCAGTCATTCTAGGTACAAGAGGTGCTATTCCTCGGGTGAGGTCTCGGGGAGAAGTTCGACAGCTAGCTTGAGGGATGGAATTTCGCACTCAATCGGTAAATTTTCTTCTAAACGGTAGACTAGCTGGAATGGTGTGAATCCAGTTGCATCCTTGGTCGAGGTTTGGTAAGCCCACAGAGCTAAAAAGAACATGAGATGTCAATTTGACTTGTGCATCCCAATGGTGTGTTGAAGCATTGTAACCAAGACTTTGTTCACAGCTTCAACCTGGCCATTAGCTTGAGGGTAATACGGGGTTGAGCCATCGTGGCACAAGCCCAACATGGAAGTCAACTCAGCCATCATGTAATCTCGAAAATGGGAGCCATGGTTGGTGACAATGGCCTGAGGCACTCCAAACCTAGAAATAATGTGATTGAATAGAAATTGAGCCGTTGTTTTACCGTCTGCAGAGTATGTAGGCACTGCTTCGACCCATTTGGTGAAATAATCTACAGCAATGATAATATACCCATATCCCCAACCAAACGATGGTTACAGGTCATATACTCGATGCCCCATTTGGAAAAAGGACCAACAATAATAACGGGGTGTAGGTGAGCGAGTGGGGCATGCATTTTGTGCTGATAAATTTGGCACTCATGACACTTGCGAACATCAACAATGCAATCCTTGAAGATGGAGGGCCAAAAATAATCCAAATACATTACTTCCATGATACTCTCATAGAAAGAAAAGTCTCACCTAAGGGATCGGGAGATTCTGAAGAACCAAGTGACGAGGATTGAGAATACGCATCGAGAGATGTTCTCAAAACAAGATGATCAAAGGACACTAAAGGTGAAGCCGAAACAATTTCCACGTAACTAATTTTAATGAGACTTAATGGCATAATCTCGCCCCACGTATCAATAAGATCTGGTAAAGGAATGACCCAAGGATCAGACTTGACCGAAATCATGTTGATGGAGGCAACATGAGGAGGTGGGAGTGGAAAAATACCCATCAAGGTAGGATCTTTAAAGATTTGTGTCCCCACACTCTCATAAGGAGCAGTGGTGTGCTTAACATACAGAACATTGTCATCTGAGGAGGAAGAGGCAAAGAAGAACAGTTGGTCGACTGTGACTATCTTCCCTTGATGGGGAAAATGAATCACACGGAAAAGGGAGGAGGCTACATCATGAATGGCATGGGTCCAGCTCCGTCTGAGTAGAAGATTGTAGTTAATATTAGCATCAATGATCTCTACTTTGACGTGTACTATCTTACCCTCCAAATTAATTGCAAGGTTTGGAAGGACACCAAATGGTCACGAATCACGTCCGTCAAAATATTCCAGAGTGTTAGGGGACTAGTTCAATTAGGAGAATCAATTGCCTTCGAACAAGCGACATACATGATGCAGGTAGAAATACCTTCATCGATGACAGTCCTATGAATGGTTTTCTCATTTAGGATCACCTGAATGAGAAAGGAAATCTGATAAGGTAAACCCGGAACGTGGCTTTCCAGGTCAAAACAGATGAGATTAGAGTCAGCTAGATAAATACCCCCAATAGTCGACAGTAACGATTTCCATTGAGAAGGACAGCTTTGAAGGACCTCGAGAGAAGACATAGCTGAAGGTGCTTGAGCCAAATCTTCAATAATGTTATAATGTTGAGCAACTTGAGCATTGGGATTATACGAGGAATTTCATAGTGCACCTCGAGAAGGTGTTCAAATGGCGGAATCAGGATTAGGTCGCTCTATATGGAGAGGACTAGAATTGGACAAGGTAGAAGAAGAAGGGGTACCTTCTTTCTCTTTCCCTGTTGTCAGGGTAGGAGCTTGATAGTCTTTTGACTTGGTACCTACGTTAATCGATGTACTCATCATGAACACTTGTAACCCGTAGAAGTGGACGACTAAGGCTGGTCTACCATTTGGTTCTGCTAGGACAAAAAGGGCTCTTTTAGGACAGTTGGGGTCCCTTTGAGCAAACGAATAACTTCAAATCATCTAGGACAATCCTGATTATAGTGATCCTCCTCACAGATGAGACATGGTTATTTGGGCTTCCATTGGGAAGCATCACCAGTAGATGACTTAGGAGGGCCATGTTTTGGGGCATCGGCTTTACTCTTGCCTTTTCCTTTCTTCTTACCTGTATAGGATTTGTCCGTTGTGGTAGACTAGATAGCGTGAACCTCTGAGGTTTTACTAAAGCCAGAGGAATTGCGAGAGGAATCATTGGGAGTAGTGTTGGAGACCGACTTCTGTTTGGAAGAATATTTTGCAGGTGTCTAAGTCACTGAACCAATTACTCCATCAACAGGAGGTGTAGCCAGAGACTTAGATGATGTCAAATCAGATGATGGTCTAGGTGCATTGGGTAACACATTGTATAACGTGTCGGGTTGTGAATAGACAAGGTCTAGATACTGGGCACATGCGATGGCTTGTTCCTCAGTGACGCATCCACCCATAGCAATGTCCTCAGAAATTTTGTTGATGAATGATTTGGTGAACCACTTGGTCAACAACTAATCAGCAATCTCAAACTTAATCAGGCGGCAACTATGTCTCCATTCATAGATGTGATCGAAGATGTGGGTCGCAATGTCTCGCTTGAGCGACGTTAGCAGATGGGTGTAGTTTCATAGTGAACCAATAATTGGAAATGTGCGAGAAAGGCCATGGCGAGAGTGTTAAAGTCATGATAGGTATTATGAGGTAGTTCGATATACCACTTAGCTACAGCACCTATAAGAGTTTGTTGGAAAATTCAAAGATGAATGGAATCATCAACATAGGAATTTGAGGAGCACCAAAGGTGATATGTCATCACGTGGGCTTGTGGATCCTCCTTTTCTTTTCCTTAAAACTTTGGACAATCACTTGGGATCTTGGATGGAACTGGAGGCTAGTACAGCGAATGAAGAATTGGGTCATTCGTGAGCCTAGACACATCTGGCAATTCCATTGTAGCCAGGAATGGAAATTGGGTATTGAAAGGAATTTGAGGTCGATAAGGGGGCCCAATTGGCAGGGCCCATCCCTACTGGTAAGGATTTTGTCCCCATAGTGGAGGATTTTTTCCATGTGGCATTTGATTTTGCCCCCACTGTAAGTTACCTTACCCGTAGGGAGAATTCTGACCTTGAAAGCCTTAAAATTGTCTAGCCATAGGTTGTTGAGAAGCAACATATAGGTTAAAAGGTTGTTGAGCCTGCTAGCCTTGGACATATGGATTTTGCACCTGATGTCCCTGAGCATAAAGATTTTGGACTTGCTACCCCTAGACGTAATTATTTTGTACTTGTTGCCCTTGGACATAAGGATTTTGCACCTGATGTCCTTGAGCATAGGGTTTTTGGATCTCTACCCGTGGACGTAAGGATTTTGCACTTGTTGCCCTTGGACATAAGGATTTTGGACCTGCTATCCTTGGACAAAATGAGGCTAAACCTATTGCCCTAGGACATAAGGATTTTGCACCTGATACTGTAAGACTTGACCTTGACCTTGCCCTTACAAAGGTTGACCCTGTTGATATGAGTATAAGGGTTGTTGCTGCCTGGGTTGACCTTGTTGCTGCAAGGGCTAACCTTGTGGCTGTAAAGGATTTCCCTTTGGCTGCAAAGGTTGACTTTGCGAAGGCATAGCTTAGGAGAATTGCGGCACATACTGCATGGTTTGTTGCAACAGTTGCGAGGGTTTCCCCTGCAGTTGTTACAGTTTTCCTTGTTGTAGCATCATATGGCCTTGTTATGGAATGGATGGCCCTTGTTGCAACGAAGGTTTCCCTTGCTACTACAAAAGTTTTCCTTGTTGTTGCAAAGGGACTTGAACAATTCCCGGAATGACACCTTGAAAGTTCTTGAACTGTATCTGACCATACCCACCAGTCGGAGCGGATGGACCAGGTTGGACATAAGGTCCAGGTTGAGGGATGTAGGGTGGATTAACCATCGTTTTTAAACCATATAGAACATAAGGAAATTGGTACTGAACCTTATCCATATTAGGTTGCTGGTATTGTATGTTACTTAACCCAAATGGACCAACAGGGTTCAGCTATTGGTACTGGACATTACTCGATCTAGCAAGACCAATAGAGTTTATAATGGCACTCGAAGAGGGTTGGTTCATTCCAACCATGTGAGGTTTGATCCACTCACATTGGTTGTACCAAAAATCATAGAAACATTTAGACTCTACCGCCCACGTGGTGGCACAGCCTGTCCACTTACAGGAGGGATCAAAGAAGTGACAAATACATGACCTGAGACTGTCAATTGAACCGGACGGGTTACTTGGACTGAAGAAACAAGAGGATTTGGAATTGTGGGTTGCACTGGGACTGAAGTAACTGTAGAATGCACAATCAGTTGGGAGGTTGGGTTATGAATGAACGGACTTGAGGTAGGCATAGCACCAGATGCCCAGATAGGGTTGTGATATAGTGGTGAGACAGTAGGCGTGCCTAAAACCAACTAAGCTAAAGTCACATAATTACGTGGTAACTTAGGATGAACATTGGTCGAAATTATTTTCGTGTAAGGGAAACCTTCACGAGGGAAAGGATATTCCTACTTCTCGACTATGCATGGAGTGGAAACCTCTGACTGACTCAGAGAGGAGACTGGGATTTCACCTTATGATTCCATGGGTGAAAATAGACAACGACGGACTACTGAAGATGTTCGAGGGGATAATTCCAAAGGAATACACAAATGATAGTACGGACTGTACGGACATTATGGTGTTATCACAACAGGATTGAACAAAGGATTCGAAGGATAAAAAACTAGTCCAAGCTGACCTTCAAAAGTCAATGGACTCTTGGGAGTCTAGATAGGATTATCCATATATTCCGGGCCAATGTTAGAAAGTGACCCAGTATCTGAAGGAGGTGGAGGATGAGATGACAAAGGTTGAATACTCAGAAAAATTCCAAGCTCAACACCTTGGTCCTCAAGTGACTGCGACAATTCAGGAACAGGCTCCTTAGACAATCTTTTAGACAAAGGAGGGGGAAAGGAACTAGGTGAACCAATTGGTTCAACCACGATGATTTTGTCTCAAATAACCAGAAGAGAGATTGATTCCAAGGCTTTAAAATATATTTAAAGGTATACTCATGATGTGGTCAAGGAAAAGACTAACGTGGATGTTATACGATCATGAGCAACAATTTTATAAGAGGCAAAAACAAACTGGTTCTCTTTCATGTTTTAAGAGTTGAGAAAGAAGCAAAGGTGAATCTATCACTTTCTATTTGAAATGAGCTCAAAAGGACAAGTGTTTGGGTGCTATTTTATATTTAGGGAGTCAAAAATATCAAAATGACTACTCAGGATGATATGGGCAAAAGGGATTACTAGGTAACTGTGAACTACAGAATACCTCCTGGCGAACCGAGAAGTACGGGCAGGCAATCTCCCCGAATGTTGTGTTTGGTGTATCATGTTTACAAGGCGGAAAAATTAGCTTCCTATAGATAAGGGATTGCAACCTAGTGGGGTCTCCCTTTATATACACGATGGTACAGGGAGCACAAGTCCCTACTAGCGTTGTCTAGTGTCAAAGCAAACGATAGCTGTTAGGTTTAAAGACGCCGAAACATGTCTCTAGCCTAGACCTTCTAAATGTGATCATTAGGTTTCAAATGTGCCTTAGGTTAATTGAATACATTTTAGAGTTTATCTTTAAATTATGTCTCGTTTTTCGATACTTATCAATATAACTTGAAAAACTCCTATATGCAACTAAATGAGACAAGAACCTTTCAATTCGATGAATTGTTTACACTAGTGAGAGTGGAGAACACACTCAATGCAACAAACAAGAAATTGAAAGCAAAATGACCTTTTCACTATTTCTCTTTTTGAAAACAAAATGATGAAAAAATCTTTCCAAATCCTATCTTTCCTATCAAATGCACTTCAAGTAGTCCTTTCACTAGTAAAGAGAATTCATTTCTTTTCCAATGCAAATGACGATGCAACTCTAGTCTTCAATGATGCTAACTAAAGTAACATATTGATTCAGCAAACTAGAATTATGTTTTTTCAATGAAATGACAGAATGAATCTTTCACAAACACTTCAATGAAACATTTCCAATACCATCAACCTCAAGAAAATGCAAAGCACAAAAGAGAATTCCTTTCAAACTAATGATGCAAAGACAACCGAAAACAAGATCAGCAATGTGAGTTATGACCAAAAACAGATGCTCAAACAATAAACGAAACTTTTCAAACTTGTTAAATGGAAATCAAAGCAACAAAAGGAGTAACAAACAAAATGCAAGGAGTAACTTTGACTATCGACTTGACTTGTTAAGCACACAACCAGGTGAATGGATGATGACCTAGATGCCATAGGGTTACAAACCGTCCAAGAAATCAAGAAACCAAGTGAAGAAAATGCAAACCAAACAAGCATATAAACCAAGCTAAAAGAGCTTTCCAATCAGGGAGAACACAGTCCAAACAAGCTGAGAGACAAAATTCGGAAGGGCAAGACAAACTGGCTATGATCTAGGGGAAACCCTGGTCTTCACCTATAGGAATCGGTACGACTGCCTAACTGACAATATGCACTAGAAGGGGCTTGTCGCGACGTTTTTTGAGAAACTCGCGCTGATCGACACGACTGTCAGAAAAATAAATGCGCTGACCAAGGATTCAAGGAAAAAACAAAAAAAATCAAAGGCTAAAACCAGACTTGCCATTGTAAATTTCAGGCTTAGAGCTGTAAACCAAGCAAACCAGAGAACACTAAAGGGAAATGGTGATACTAGAAAATTTCACACAAAAACATAAAATGCCAATCAATCAAATAGAAGGATTGGCTCCTCAGTATGGTCGCCAATTTGTGATGCAGGTAAATTCTCAGTGCGAACACAAACAATTCCTCTAGCCCGAGAGAGCGAATCTAGCCACAAACAAAAAATCTATGGAAAATTTCCTTAAGCTAGAATCAAATAAGAGGGCCTACCTCTTAGAACACTATTCTGTTTGGTGATGATCTTGCTTCCTTACTCCAGCTATCTTTCGTTTCCTTCCTTCAAATACCTGAAACAAGCAAACAAAAAACAACAACAAACGTGATAGCATACAATATTGTATTCATCCTACTTAATAGATCAAGGAACATTAAGCCATAAAGATGTAAGATAACACTTCATGTAGGAAATCAATCAATAGTTGTATTCATATAAATCAGAAAGAGATTACAACCAATGTCTTAACGTTGCTAGCATCTCATGGATAGCCCCAACAATGGAAGTTTTAAGGCCTCTTCCCTTTAGTCTCAAACCAAACCAAACACACTATTCTCCCTCAAACATACACTAGAAAGCTACAAGTTATAGATGTCTTGTTGATCATTCAAACTCACTCCAAAACTAGTTTAGCTTGAGAAAAGATAGGTTTATATAGCTTGGATGGATGGGATATGGTTCTTCTCATCATGGGAAAAGGTCTTATCTCTTGATTTTGTTCCATCCTAATAGGGGAAAGGAGCCCAAACTGACTTCCTCGGCTCCATCTAGCCCAAGCATCTACCAGAATTCTGTTACGAAGCTTCTAGACCTGGAAGCTTCGGCTCCATACTTAAAAAACTTTCCAAAATAAGATCAGCGCGACTGGAAAAGGGTTCATTCACTCTGTACAGTGCTAGGGCTAGTTTTAATCTCTGCAAATCGGTATGAGGAGGAAACTGGGCAGTAGCGCCAGTCTTGTAAACCACGGTAAAAGGAAGATTCTTGGGAAATGATGCGAAAGGGGATTATTCAGCTCATGAAGAGGGACATACTGGGAGTTTCTTCATTATGGGAAAGCATGTAGGGTTCAGTGTAGAAGTCCTCCAGGATCGTGAACAGGGAGTATAGAAACAGTGACAAAATGTTGTGTAACAGCGTCCAAGCTCAATTGAACTTTATACAATCTTAATAATAAGATCCCATTAGTAAACTGTTCATTCATCTATCTATCCAAAAGACACACTAACACTAACCTAAACTCAACCTAATTATTATATATATAAACATTCATCTACTAATATTAACCAAAAAAATCAAATCAAAATCAAAATAATTACAATAACTCAAAATAAAAAATTACCATAATTTTTATTATTGGTTGACATTCCATTTAATATGCATTTAACAATGTGATTTAATGCGTATACATGTGTTAAGCATAACAAGATATGGCCATGATGGAGCAAACACCGTCGAATTAGATTTTGTTTATTCTTTGAATATTATTATATTTTGAAAATGTATTTTTAAATATCAGATGTCTTTTAGTATACTTATTATAGGTATATAATGGTTTAATTTGTATTACAATAATTTTTATTTTAATGGTTAATTGTTATGCGGGTAGTGTTAATTATTATCTTTGTTGCTAATAGGATATAACGTAATCAATATGGGTTGACTTTACAATTAATTGTTTCTTGTGCAAAAATTAAATGGGGAAATTCTAAATTAAATATTAGAGAACAAAATTATTCCTTTTTTTAATTATGTTTATTGACATTTTGATTGGTTGAGAGCCCTTCAGTCTTAATTTGCAATCATATACAATGTGTTATGAAAAAGGTAGACCATCGTCGGATCGTCTATTTGCAGGGGAATCGAGCTAATGTAATGTACGAGGAAGTGGCAGTTCAATAAATATGCTTGGGTCACCGGTCCATACCTTGATTGTTGTGCTCCACGCATTATTGCAAGTCCGCAGGATATATATGTGTTCCCATTTCTGTCTAGCAGCATGGTTTTCTTGTACTAGAAGTCAAACCCGACTATGGTGGGCCTTCCTCTGCCACATGACCTTTACTCTAAATGGTCAACTATTGACTATCTGACAGGCCCATGGTCCTTTGACTACAGATTATTCGACGGGCCCATAGTCCACACAGTCGGGAGTTCCTTCTATCCACCAAGATGATGTTCCCCACTATAATTTAGAGTTGAATATGGTTGGGCTTCCTCTTGCACATGACCTTTGTTCTAGGTGAACGAATACTGACCTCATAGTCAACTTTGGTCAAACCCAACCATTGTTGCAATTTATATTATTATTAATTATTTTTCATATTTCTATTTATGTCAGGGACTTAGTGGCCCACGTGGCAGTGCAACATTGTAACAATGACGTTCATCTTCCACATGGCAATGGCTCAGTGGGCTAGGTGGCAGTTATTAGCTCAAAAGTCATTCAGGGTTAGCCTTATCCATCAACGTGTTCAATTTTATTATTTTTGGAAATGACCCCCAACCTTTGACCTAGTCAGGGTTAGTCCCTGCATTGGTACATGAACCTATTTGAGCCTAGTGCAGTCCCGACCCCGACTAAATTTAAACTATTAATATATAATATTCTGTAAATACACACACACACAACATGGGAGCGAGTCAATGGGGCAAGTGGAAATATAGCTTTGTAACAACATTGTTTATCTTACATGTGGCAGCGACTTAGTGTGTCAAGTGGGAGTAGTTAGCTCTAAGGCCAGTCAAGGACAACCTTATGCATTATCGCACCTAGTTTTGTTATTTATGGACCTGATCCCTGACCTCCGACCTAGTCGGAGTCAGTCCCCTTCTTTGGTACTGTAAGTTGCTTTACTCGAGCGCAGCCTTGACCCTGACTAAATTTAAAATATTAATATATTAATATACAACTTGAGTGGGCCTAATGGTTAAGAGCATGTGTTTCCTCCTAAGAGGTCACAAGTTCAAAACTAGAGGGGGGTAGAGTATGTATGCCTTCGTAGACTTAGCAGTCAAATCGTTGCGCGGAGGTGGGTCCTTGTCCCACAAACAAGGGGGTCTCATAACACCAATTTGGTGTCTGGCTTGGCTGTGACCTTAAAAATGGATATTATTATTATTATTAGTAGTTTTGAAATATATCTATATATATATATATAATATATATATATATATATTATATATATATATATATATATATATATATATACCATGCAGCATTGACTCGATGGCCCATGTGACAATATGGCAAGTTTTAAACAACATTGTTCATCTCCCACGTGGCAGCGGCTCAGTGGCCTAGGTGGCAATGGTCATCTCAAAATCTAGTCGAAGTCAGCCCTATTAATTTGCAAGCACAGTTTTGTTATTTCTAGGCCCGATCGTTGACCTTCGACAGAGTCGTGGTTGGCCCCCTTCGTTTGCACATCTTTCTGCTTGACCAGGGCACAATCCCAACCCCGACTAAATTTAAAATATTAATATATAATACAAGATCATTCATATCCCATGTGGTAGAGGCTCAGTGACCCAGGTGGCAATAGTCAGCTCAAAGGCCAGTCAAATTCAGTCATATCCATTTGCACACATAGCTTTGTTATTTCTAAGCCCGACCTTTGACCTAGTGGGGGTTAGTCCCCTTTGTTAGTACATCTTTCTGCTTGACGGGGGCGCAGTCCCGACCCCGACTAAATTTAAAATTTAATATATAATAGTTTGAGATATATATATATATATATTATTTATTATTTATTATATTCCTATCCATTTTTTAAAATAAATTAATTATTTTGTATCATAATTTGTAATCTTCCCATAAATAATAGATTTTTCAAAATCATTAATTAACATTTTCATTATTTTTTTTAAATAATTAAATAGCATTATAACAACATGGTCTACCTTTGCACGCCCCTTCATCCTCCACGTGGAAGCTTCTCGGGGCCCAAATTGCAGTAATTGGGGCTCGACCACCATGGAGAGGCTAGGTGGAATACAATATCGCCTACCTTTCCAAAGCCACAATGGCTCACCACAATGCCCACTAGTGTTATCCCTCTAGAGCTTAAGACAAGGCCATTTTTTCTAAGCCCACGAGGTTCTCAAAGAATAGAAAAGGCCACATGAAGATTGGCATTCGGAAAGGCGATGCGGAAAATATCTTCAAGGTTCAAATTGGTCTAGGTGGATATTGGTGGCCACCCACCTATTCCACCTAGACCTCCATTTAGTTTCATTTGTTTCCTTGTTTATTGTAGCATTTACTATTTTTAGCAATTTTTCGAGTTCTGAACTTCTAGAGCAGTTTTTACCCCCTAAATGTTGTTTTTTTAGGTTTGCAGCAAGGCCATAGCCATAGGCAAGGGCATGCTACAAATACTGTAGTAGTCAGAGAGATATTTCCAACAAGGTATTGTACGCGTCAAACGAAGATAATATGACTAAGTTACGACCCCGAGAGGTTGGCTGTCGAACTAACCCCAACAGGGCCCACAAACTCTTGGTATTCCATCTCCTAGGATTAGGATTTTGGTTGTTCAGGGTTTTTCCTTGTTGTTAAATAATAAATAGGCCCTTGAGCCTCATTATAATGCATTTTAGAGGCATGTAGCTGCCACATCTCTTCTCATAGATAAGCTACCATCGCCCAAGCTAGCTTTATTTCCATTTTGTTTGTAAGCATATTTCAGTATTTGATATTAATGAAATGAAGTGTTATTTCCGTTGCATCTTTGTATTTATGGTTATATTTGTAACTTGTTGTGTTCCTGTTAATTTTGGATCAGTGGTATCAGAGCGGTCTGCTCTTTCACTATTTTTCTTTGCATGTCCCCAACTAGGTCGGGATATAAGGAGTTATGGCTCGATCTGCTTGAACCTTTGGAAGACCAACCTCACAAATCCCAACGGCCTCCCATGGTGGAAGAGAAGAAAAACGAGGGGGCAGGAGATCCTTTCAAAATCTTGCTCGAAGAAGCACTCTAGTGACATAGGAACTCAATGATGGGAAACTTTGCCCAGATCCTTCAGCGGCTACCCAAAGGCGCATCTTCTTCCAATAGCTAGTCTGGAAGTGCCACACCCTTTAAGGTACAAGTAAACTTTGACATTCCCATATTTTAAGGTTGGATAGATGTGGATATCGTAGATAAATGGTTAAATCTTCTAGAAGGTTATTTTTCTATTCATGATTTTTCCAATCGGGAAAATATTACTTTTTCACTTCTCAAATTCACACCCCACATCAAGTACTGGTGGGAAACCTACTATGAGAAGAAGGAAAAAAGTGCACCCTCACTATTTTCAGCCACACCCACTTGGAATTCATTCCAGGATGCCATCAAGGAGCAGCACTACCCTGTTGAGAGTTATGAGGATGAATACATAAAGTGGACCATGCTATGGCAAGGAAGGGACCAAGATATGCTGAAGTTTACCAATGTTTATCATACCCTTCACACGAAGTTGGGTATCAAGGATTTTGAGAGACATTTGGTAATAAAGTATAACGACTACCTACACAGGTACATCTAGGAAGAGATGGAGTTCCTATACATCTCCTCACTCAGCCCGACGTATCAATACGCTGTCAAGATTGAGCATAAGTTTAAACAGAAGAGGCGAGACTTTGGATCTATGAAGCTTAAGCAAGGGAAAGACGCCCTCAAACCACAAATAAAAGGACAAAGCCAAGGTGGGGCAACCCAGGACAAATCGTCAAATCCGTAAGCAAAGAAAAATACCACGAATCTAAAGAAGAACACTGGAAAATGGTGTGAGTTCCATAAGAGCTCCACTCACAACAGGAGTGAGTGTCGGGCCAAGTAGTCGCTAGTGGCTGAGCTGAAGGCTTCCAAAACCGACACATGTTCTAAATCTGAGTAAGAACCCGAAAATGGGAATGACAAAGGGAATAATATCATTGATGCGGATCCTAATGCCATTGTGGCCACCACCAAGAACTAGAAGAATGATCCTGAAGGTCCAAAGGAG
Source organism: Pinus taeda (assembly GCA_000404065.3). Lineage (NCBI taxonomy): Eukaryota > Viridiplantae > Streptophyta > Pinopsida > Pinales > Pinaceae > Pinus > Pinus taeda. The sequence goes on along the minus strand of APFE030814495.1, from coordinate 47,787 downwards.
GGGGAATGCCTCTTCCACTTACAGATGTGGATGAAGGGTTCTCCGTTATAGTTCATTATTGACAACGGGAGCCAAAAGAACCTCATGTTAGCAAAGGTCATGAAGCGGTTGGGCCTATTGAATACAACACATCTGCAGTCGTACACCATCGGGTGGCTTCACCAAGGATAAGATATTTGCGTCATCCGTTAGTGTTATCTTCCCTACAGCATCAATCCCTTCACAAATGAGGTACTATGTGATGTTTCCCCTCTTGAAGCATGTGATTTATTATTAGGACAACCATACTTGTGGAAGTGACATTCTCTATATGAGTCTAGACCTTGCTCTATGATTATTACTTTGGGCAATAAGTTGTACAGGATACTGGAGGTAGCCCCACCTACCTCCATCTCTTTGATCACTACAAAGTAATGCAGTAAGATCATTTCACAAATTAGGAAAAAAAAATCCTTATGATTCACCCTTAGGGCAAGAATAATATTGTGGCCGCGGCTTCCAGAAAGGGCTCCTCCACATAGCAGCAATAGATGGAAAAGGTCATGGAGTACAGGGACATTTTCTCCTCACCTACGGGGGTGCCTCTACACTGTCAGGTCTAGCTCTCCATCGATCTAACCCTGGGTGCGCCGCTACCTAATGGACCAATCTATCGAAATTCTATTTTGGAGAACAATGAGATCAAGAGGCAGATTCATCTATTGTTGTGGAAAGGGCACATTAGGCCAAGTTCATCACCTTGTGGGAGTCTGATTGTATTGGTACAGAAGAAGGATGGAACCTGGAGACTTTGTATTAATTATCGGGCACTGAACAATATCATTTTATGGAATAGGTAACCAATCCCACGAATTGGTGACCTTTTAGAAGTTGGCCAAATATTTCAGCAAGATCGATTTGAAGTCTAGTTATCACCAGGTGCCTATCAAACCCTATGATGTGTGGAAGATTACCTTCAAATCCAAGGAGTTCCTTTTCGAGTGGTTAGTCGTGCCTTTCGGGTTGACGAATTCCCCCACAACCTTCATGAGATTGATGGATGACATATTGCGAACCTTCCCCAATGCATTCATGGTGGTGTATTTATATGACATCTTGATCTTCATCAGCAGTTGATAAGATCATCTCCACCATATTCAACAGGTCCTCCAAATCCTGTGATAACACAAGATGTGTGAAAATTTGGAGAAATGCACTTTTGGCATGACTAAGGTTCAATATTTGGGGTACATCATTGACAAGCAGGGTGCACATGCAGACCCAGCCAAGATACAAGTCATTCGAGATTTCCAGCCCCAAACACTCTAACAACGCTCCACAGCTTTTTGGATCTTTCCAATTTCTACCGCAGGTCCATGTTGGGGTTCTCTCATATCACTTGGCCTTTAAGTCAAGTCACCAAGGGTGGAGAAAAATAAAAGTTCTTTTGGTTTGAAACCCAATGAATGCATTTGTCGAGTTGAAGCATCATCATTTCTCTGCACCAATGCTCACATTATAAGACCTGCAGCAACCATTTGAGATTGAGACAGATGCCTCTGACTATGCTATTGGTGCAGTTCTTACTTAGCAAGGGCATCCAGTGGCTTACCACAGTGAGACACTTTCAGACATTTTCTGAAAGTATCCCACCTATGACAAAGAAATGTATTCCATTATGCAAGCTTTTCGTCAATCGAAGCATTACATTCTGGGGAAGGAATAGGGCATTCACCCAGACCACTAACCCTTGTAGTTCATATAGACATAAGGGAAGTTGCAGAATGATCGCCATCAAAAATGATCCACATACCTACAACAGTTTCATTTGAACATTAAGTACAAGAAGGGCAGCACCATAATGTTGCAGACTGCCTCAGTCGACCACTAGTCGTGGTGTTGATCACTATGATTGACTCTCGTGGTCACGAGTCTTCAGGGTGGCTGCATATTTATAAGAGTGATCCAAAATTCAGTAGCACATACCAGACACTCCTGGAATGTAAGAAAGTTCCAAATTTTCACCTCTGGGATGCAATGTTATGCTACCTGGGACACATCTGTGTTCCTGCAAGCGAGCATGCCAAGATGATTTGGGAGGCACACTACAGTTAGGTTGCTGGACATTTTAGAGTAGAGAAAACAATGGAAGTACTACGGAAGTATTTCTATTCAGAACCTTTGTCAGGATGTTGGGAAGTACATTTGATCCTGCACCATTGCCAAACCAACCATCAAGAAGTAAGGCCTATATACTCCTCTGCCTACTTCTATTCGACCTTGGGAATCCATCTCCATGGATTACATATCAGGGCTTCCTTCTACTAAGCACGACAATGACTGCATTTTCATGGTCGTCGATAGATTCTCTAAGATGGCCATTATGGCGGCCTGCAAGAAGAGTATCACAGCAGAGGCCACTTCTAAGCTCTTCTTTGAGCGAGTGTGGGTACACTTTGGGATCCCACTGTCCATTATGTCATATCAGGACAGCAAATCCCTAAGTGCATTTTGGTCAAGTCTCTGGTCCATGCTGAATACCAAACTTACTAATTCCACAACTTTCCATCCGCAAACTGATAGCCAAACAGAGGTTGTCAATAGGATGATTATACACATTTTGCGCATGTACAACTCAAATCATCACACACATGGGATGAAATCCTCCCCTATGTCTAGCACAGCTACAATAGACCTCTCCATAGCTTGACAGGCCACATCCCCTTTCAGTTAGGGTTGGGAATTCATCCATTATGTCCCATTGATTCGCCATACCATTTGTAGCCAGTCATGCAAATTTGGCTCACATCTAGTCTGAAGTCGATAGGGCTAACAGCTTCATTGAGTGGATTCAATACATCCATCGGTAGGTCCATGATATATTGGATAGAGCCAATATTAAGTACAAGCAATGCCATGATCAACATTAGGTGTCGCACAAGTTCTAGGTAGGCTACAAATTTTGGCTACATTTGTAGAAGGAGTGGCTCATTAGACCCCACCGCAAGCTTCACCCACTATGATATGGGCCATACACCATCACTAAGGTTGTAGGGAACAATGCCTTCAAGCTCAGCAGTCCACGTTTCCTTGGCCTGCACCTAGTGTTCAATGTAGACCACCTGCGATGATACTTTCCACCATTGTTGGACACATCCAACATTGCAGAACAACTCACACCAACAAAGCTAAACCCGGACTATATGGAACAAGCCACAATTGATCAGATCATGGACACACAGATCAAGAACACTTGCCATGAGAGGATCCATCTATATCGAGTTGTCCAAGTAGGCCAACTCCTTCACCAAGACAAGTGGTCCACCAGGGACCAGGTTCAACAGAAATTTCCTCACCTCATGGAGGCTCTACATGCAATGGGGACCATTGCTTCCTAGGGAGGGAGGAATGATCCAGGTGGATATCGGTGGTCAGCTGCCTATTCCACCTATACCTCCAGTCGGTTTCATCTGTTACCTTGTTTATTGCAGCATTTACTAATTTTTAGTAGTTTTTCGGGTCCTGAACTTCAAGAGCAGTTTTGACCCCCTAAATGGTGTTTTTTAAGGTATTCAATAGGCCCATGGCCATTTAAAAGGGCCTGCCACAAATCTTGTATTATTCAAATATATCTTTCCAACAAGCTATCGTACATGCCAAACGGAGATAATATGACCAAGTTACGACCTTGGGAAGTTGGTTGCCTAACTAATCCCAACACGACCCACAAACTCTTGGCATTCCATCTCCTGGGGTTAGGGTTTTGGTTGTTTAGGGTTTTCACTTGTTGTTCAATAATAAATAGGCCCCTTGAGCCTCATTGTAACACAGTTAAGAGGCATGTAGCTACCACATATCTTCTCAGAGATAAGCTACCATCGCCCGAGCTAGTTTTATTGCCATGTTGTTTGTAAGCATATTTCAGTATTTGATATTAATGAAATGAAGTGTTATTTCTATTGCATATATGTATTTATGGTTATATTTGTAATTTGTTTCGTTCCTATTTAAGTTCGGATCACAAATACTAGCGTGAGTCTTATGGACAAGGATGCATTGTGAAAGTTCTTGGCCTATAAACATTTGTCGCTTAGGGACAGGGAGTTCAAGGCATGTATGCGCATGCAATATTTCAACGAACCCTAGCTAAGAACTTCGTGACTCCTGAAGGGAAATACACTACCTTGTTAAGCCAATGTTGACATACTACACAAGCTAAGGTTTTTGACCACAGGAAGTTCAACAATAATGTAATGCAAATCAATTCGTCTAATTAGGTTGTGCCCTATTCAAGGGAGTACATTCCACTGCGGGATAGATACAAAATCCCTTATGTAAAGTTAAAAATTAAAAGCTAAGAGATAAGAATTTTGTCATCATTTCTAATGCACCATCACATTCTATAACACAGGATTGTGACACTCGTAAGCTCACAAATTTGGTCGACAATTGTCCCTAATGTAACCTATTAACTGCAATAACAAAGATATGTTAATCGATTATAGTTAGCCTCATTTTTTCTTGCTTAAGGATATAAATATAGGCAATAATAATTTTATGAATATTAATTGAGTATGATTTGGATGACAAGACACATTAAAATGGAATTGATCAAGATAACAGCTAAATGAAAGTGGTATAAATTCCATTGTAAGGTTGGAAACTGTCATTTGGATTTCTATTGATTGGGCTCAATTTGTATTAATTACACACTTCACCTTATTAACGAAGGCATTACTAATTTTTCATTAAAAAATCCCAAAGAAATTTAATATAACATGTCTCTACTACTCGTGCTTAATATTTGCATTTATTTTGTTTAGTGTTTCCATGTAGTGAAAACATAAATATTTGAGCCAAATCAATGGCAGCAAATGCATTAATGCACAAGCTCAAGGGGAAAATATTCAAGGACACTCCCACTCTGGCAGTGGTAGCAAACAATATTATCTTGGGCACAATTTCCTAAAGCAAGTCGAGGATCGAGAATTTTCTCTAGTCAAAAAGTTGTTTCACTAGTGATTCCCGATTCCCGATAAGGCATGGGAACTCAAGGAATGATGTGCAGAGTGCATTATGTGTACCCTGCTTATGAGATTTTAAAAGTTCCAAATTTATAAAACCATTGTCAATTTCATTACCATGTTTTCACTTCATTGAAAAAACAAAGAGGAAAAAATAAATAAACAAACCATTTTTAGATACAAAATATCTTTTTAACTAATCAAGAAAACATTGTAATTTTAGCGTAACAAAGAAAACATTATAATTTTGCAGGTTCATATTTTCACTTATTTATATGACTAAAAAATTATTATTGAGGTCTACCCGCAAAAAATCATAATAATATAATTACAATAATAATAATGACTAAATATCAATTATTTTAAAATCTGTATTGTAATACAGTGTTCACTAAAGTTTATGTAATCTTATGCATTGAATGAAATTACTTACAACTTTAACACTTGACAAAAAAATTCATGCCATTGCCAAAAAAACAAATCGCAAGTTGCTAAACATTCATGATTGTTATAATTGTTTCCGCGACAAATACTTCAGATAACATTTAAACTTTGTCAAGAGTTTTCGTGAGTTGAGTACACTTGAAGGAGCTCACAGAAAGGATTTTGAAAGAACGAGAACTTTGGGAAATTTGCTACAATTGAATCTATACCATGCAAAGACAGTGTCAATAAGGTATATGACTCTCCCAACTTGTGTTTTTAGAACTGTAACAGATTGATTGGTTGTCTGATTTGCTTTTAAAGTTGAAAGGGTGAAGACTTTTTGGTCCATCATTTTTTCATCATTTTCACCCCATTTTTTGTCTTTATGGTTCAATGTCTGTTGTGAAGAATGTGTCTATGTGAAAGTTCACGGTTTTGCTTCATAGTTGTGGAACACTATCCATTGTGAGCACCAAACTAATAAGACTTTAGCAATTTTTTCAAAAATATATTTGGTGACCTTAAAATATTGTTCATCATGTTCAAAATCTAAAGGGCTAAATTAATCATAAATACTAATCTGGCATTTTGAACAAGCTTTTCTCGTTTCATAATAATTATATATGTCATTGGATCAATCAGGATCATATGCCATATGAAAGCCGTTTTTCATTTTCTAATTGGATTTATTCAAGTTGTTGGGTTTTTCCTTTAAAGCATGGTGATTTAAATTTAGTTTTCTTGGGTTTCATGTAAATTTCCCCTCATATTCTGCAATTTGTGGCATTTTACATACTTCTTTGCCCATGCCATTATAGATAAACTAATAAAGAGTTTTACATTTCCATATAAACAATAACCCATTGGTTTCATGTACAATAGACTACATTATTGAACTATATTTATGGAGTGTGTATTATGTTTAATTATTTTAATAAGCATTATTTCAATTTATACATATGATGTGACATGTTCAAAATGAAACTAATATCTTAAATGTTAGCTTGCAAATATAAAACTATGTTGTGGGCTAGAGCTAGTACTTGGTCAACTACTTCTGGCCAGATTGACTAGTGTTTTCTTTTAGCATATACAAAAAGAGGTATGCGAATTTGTGTAATTTTCTTCCAATGGTGAGCATGTTATTTTTAATATTTTTTTCAAACGTTGTTCTATGTCACTTGCATTCATGCTCCTAAATAGAAACATTTTCCATATTTGTTTTCATTTGAATTTTTCACTTCCATTAAAAAACATTGTAAACATTAACTAATATTTATATTTAGACTAAATTGTGTTTAGAAACTTTTAGTGTTAATTTAATATAGCACAGAGAACACCACTAGACTATATTCATGGTCTCCACACTATGTTTAATTAGACTATTACATACTCTTGTTATAGGGGGATTAGTACCACATTCCTTGACTCACAATTGTATTGCAAAACACTATTGTTGTCCTTGATATTATTAACCGTGTCGGATCTCGGCAACATACAGGGGATCTCCTCGATATGTGGTCCCAATTAGACCTCACACTGTTTGGTGTAGGAGTCCCATCCATTAACTGAAAGATTTTCCTTGGCTTAAGCAACTAGCATGAGAGAGTAGCATGCATGTGCTTTTGAACGAGCAAGAGAGTGTGCCTTGTGGAATGTTCAGTTGTAGATGTATCAAGGTTCTTTCAATGCAAGGAAGAAAAGTGAGCCTCTAAAAGAAAATTAATAGTATTAATCTAATGGACATGAAAGCACATAAACAAGGAAGAATTGTTAGACATCAAGTGAAATAGTTCACGTGGATGCAACAATCATTAAAATCATCACAACACATTTCAAACAAGTTTAGCACCAAAGTCACTAAAGTAGTTCAATTATTTTAGTACATATGAAAGCCAACATAAACTGCAAACATTAGAAGAGTAGTCTCGAAACATCCACGGTCCATGCCTGAAAATGTGTTGGCCAAATGGCTTCAAGTATTAAGAAAATTTTCCAAGATACATAAGTACAATGAACATCACTAGCTCCAATAGTGGAGTGTTAAAGCCACTACTTGCTCCCCAAAAGTACTATCTCTATCTCTTTAATGCATTTTGGGAGAAGCCAAGGTGAAAAAGCATTTTGTTCAAGTAATGAGGCTTATTTAATAACTTGATGCATGACATTCATAGCCTCATTACTATTGAGTTTCTCATATGACGTTTCAACTTCTAAATGACCTTTAGACTTCTATATAACTCTTGGACTTCCAAATGACTTTTGGAATTGCATATGAATTTTGGGACTACATATGATTTTTGGAATTAAATGTGTTTTAGAACTATTCACATGGATCTTTTGTCCACACATGACTCTTGGACTCCCACTTCTTTGTATTTATAATAATTACATAATTACATCATGATTTCCACATCACCAATGGTAAGAATATGACAAGTCACTAAACATTGATTACTTGGACTCAAAGTGACTGATGACATGGACTTTATTGATTGGGGATAATGATGCCACTTGTGTCTTCGATCTTTCATGAAACTCCCATGTTGTTGATCTCTTCACCCTCCAAAGCGTATTTGATCATATGGAGTCCTTTGGGATGCTTTGATCATCAAGATTTCAGTGTTCTTCCTTTTGTCACATCACGTATTCTTCGTTCTTGAATGCCTCATCTGATTGTCCTCTTTGTTAGATATCTTCATGCATCTTTGTCATGTTGAAAACATATTCTAACATGTCTCATGCAAAAAAAATTGTTCAAGATTTATTAGTGCACTTGGGAAGAACAAGGGAAACTTTTGCGCGTATGGCGCACTACCAAAGGGTGAAGTACTGAGTGCTTCAAGAATCAAGGATGCATTGTGCACTCAACTGGGAGAGAGGAAGCTCAAGGGATGGCACAAGGCACAGGTCTGAAGGGTGAAGGAATCCCACTGAGGCTTAAAAAGTGTAGTATGCACTCAAAGGATCCAAGGAGGGCACAGGACTAAAGGGTAAAGGGATCATGATGTTGCTTTGGTGATGTGCCATGCGTTCAACAAGGAAGAAGGCTTACTTTAAGGGTGGAGTTTCGAAAGGGGAAGGAGAGGAAGATTATTGGAAGTGTTTTATGTGCTTTTAGAGGGAAAACAATGCACTTCTGAACAGGAAAGGGTCTTGAATACAGCTTAAGAGTGTGACATGCACTCGTAGCCTTAATGGGATAACTTGTGCAACCAAAATTTGTGTAAGTTTGGCAGATAGAACAAGGGGAAAACAAAATGAGTTTAGTAATCAAATCAAGTGTGACACATACCAACTCATCAATAGACTTAGACAGGATTGAACAATGAGAAATACACATCAAAACACCAGTTTACAAATAGACAAGGTGTATGTGATCTTGACCAAAAGTGTCGTTTTACAACAAACAAAGGTATAATTATAACCATGAAGTGCACACAAGATGCTCTAAACAATGTAACAACACTTAGGAATGATAAAGAACACTTGAAACGTGTGGAAAGACTTGAAACAACACTTGATGACCAAAGAGACACTTCATATGACAATTTTATAGGCTCTAAAATTTGAATGTAGTAAAATTTTAGAGGGTGTTGTAGTGGCGACAACAGATACTTTGCTAAAATCCATAGATTTTTTTCCTTTATAAGGATCTACTTTATTGCGCATACATATCCATATATGTGCAAACAATAGAAAAATACAAGTAGAAACAACAAGGAAAAGATCAAAAAACTTGAACCATAAATAAACTTGAGTTTCCTAGGAATTACATATTTATACAAATGTGATAATAAATTGAAAATAAGAACTCATCGCTTTAATCTACTAGGGACCACAAAATAGATAAAGCATGATAGTCTTAGTCCATTCGTTGGTGATTATTCCACTTTGTTGAAGTTTTGTTCTCTTTTGTTGTATGATAAGTTAATAGTTTCATAGATAGAAACTCATATGGCAACTGCATTGTCTTCTTTTGCGAAAGTGTTTTGCAATTCTATGAAAGTAACAAATTCAAGTTAGTTGCACATTTCATCATACCATCCATTTTGCTTTGTTTCATTGCAAATACAATTTCTCCTTCCTCTTCCAAGTTTCCCAATCTTGTAACCACGGGTCAATTGCATTTAGCTAACCAATTTCAACAAAAACTTTCACCAAACAACTATACAAAGATGGTTGAAATAATTGATGTCAATAGTTGCTAATCGAAAATCCAATGCAACAATGATGTGACTATTGACTATGTATTAAACACAAATAATCTTTTTAGACTTCACGCATTTTCATACACTCCAAATGATTCTCTTTTCAATGCAATTGAAGTGCTTTTGCATTTTCTTCTTGTGCTACCTTTAGATTTTTCTTGATTACCTGCATTTCCTTTTCCATCTCTACCAACATGTCTGGTCCAATCAATACCATGTTCATTGGATCGCTCCAACTGATAGGAGCATTACAAGTCTTCCCATAAAGTGCATCAAATGGACTCATCTTCAAATATTCATGATACCCATTGTTGTAAAAAGCTCAACCAGTGGAAGATACTCTTCCCCCTTCCATTATTGATGCATAACATACATTCTCAACATGTCCTCCAAAATCTCATTGACTCTCTTTGTTTTTCCATCTGTCTGAGGATGATAATTTGTAATAAATTCAAACTTTGTACCCAAACATGCAAATAACTCTTTCCAAAACCTAGAAGTGAACTTAGCATCCATGTCTAACACAATCTTCTTCAGAACACCATGCAACCTCATTATATCTTTGATGAATACCTGTGCTACCTCAATAGCCAAATAAGTATACTTAACCACTATGAAGTGATCTACCTTTGTCAACCTATCAACCACAACCATGATGGATTCATGTTGCCTAGATTTCCTCAAAAAATCTGTAATGAAATCCATGGAAATGAGCTCCTATTTTGACTTTGGAATTGGAATTTGTTGTAGTAGACCACCTGGATGTATGCACTATGCTTTTACCTGTTGACAATCCAAACATATAACCACAAACCCTACCACTTCCTTCTTCAAATTTGGCCAATAGTGAAACTTCTTCATTATTTTCAATGTCGTCTAATATCCCAGGTTACCTGAATATGGCTTAACATGAAATTCCCTCAAGATAAACTTCTTGAGTTCACTGTTGTTTGGCACATATATCATGTCCCTAAATATGACCAAACCATTTTCCATGAGACAATAATCCACCTCATATTCACTTGTACCCTATTGTTGTAACATGTGCCTAAGTTGTTGGTACATGTCATCTTGTTGTCATACCTGCAAGATCTGATCCTGTAAATTTGTCTTATATGATCTCATAGTTGCTATGTGATTTACCTCTACTCTCCTGCTAAGAGCATTTGTAACCTTGTTCTCTTTGCCCTTAATGTACCTAATTTCAAAGTCAAACTCATTGATCATAACCAACCATCTAGCTTGCTTGTCATTCAGATTTGGTTGATCAAACAAGTATCTCAACCCACTATGATCACTCATCAGAATGAAACTCTAGCCAAGAAGATAGTGCATCCACATATTTAGTGCATTGATGATCGTTTCCAACTAGGGATCATGCGTCACATATTTCAGCTCATTCTCATTCAGTTTCCTTTACTTTTAGCATACCACCTATCTATCCTGCATTAGGACTCCACCAAGTCCTCTCTTGCAAGAATTCATGCACTCCACGAACTCTTTATCCAGATTTGCAATCTTTACAACTCGAGCATTTGTCAACAACTGCTTCAATTGTTCAAAACTTATTGCACATTACTCTATCCATTCAAAGTTCTTTCCTTTCCTCTGCAAGGATGTAATTAGATAGGAAATCTGTGAGAAGTTCCTGATGAACCTCATATAATAATAAACTAGTTCCATCAATGATCTGACCTCATCCACATTCCTAGGAGCTTCCCATTCCATGATAACCAGAGCCACTATTATACCTTCCTTGGAGACAACATGTCCCAAATAATGTACCTTTTTATGAAAATAAACTACATTTACTAAGCTTGGCATACAACTGATGTTCTCTCAATAGTTTTAACATTGTTTCCAAATTTTCAGCATGCTCTTCTTCATTATTAGAATATATCAATATATCATCAATGAATATAATCACAAACTTGTCTAGATAAGGACACAACACATTATTCATTAAGAACATAAACATAGTTAGAGCATTAGTCAAACCAAAAGGAACTACAAAAAACTCATAATGCCCATACCTAGTCTAGAAAGAAGTCTTGTAGATATCATCTTTCTTAATGCATACATGATGGTATATTAATCTCAAATCGATCTTCGAGTATATTTTTTCTCCCTTCAACTAGTCAAACAAATCATCAATTCGGAAATGAAAACATGTTCTTAATTGTCACCTTGTTCAACTGCCTATAATCAATGCATAACCTGAGAGTACTTGTTATGTCCCTATAATACTAGTGTATCCCCCTTATTTTTATTTTTATTGTATCCCCATTATTTTTATTGTTGTACCCATGTAGCCCCCATATTGTTATTGTTGTGTCCCATAGAATCCTATTGTTATTGTTGTGTCCTTACATTATTATTGTTATGTAGGCTCTGATTATATTGTTACCCCTTAAACTCCTATGTATACAAAGGAGGTCTTGTCATTTGTATCATCCAAGAATTGTTCATTTATGTAATTTAAAGGATGTTTCCCCCTCGAAGAGGATAATTTCCAAGTCATTGATTTATCTATTTGTGAGTTGGTTGCATAACTTTTTGCATCAGAGCTTTCGATTCTAGGGTTTCGATGCTTCAAACAGGTCATCGTGGCATTTTCACTATAAATTTTTCTATGAATATTCAGAAATGGAAATTGAGACCTATGGAACTGAAAGCTTGGTGAACTTTGTGTACAAATTTCAAATCTTGGTTCGCCACATTTTCTAAGATATGGTCTGAAGCAGTTAGGGTTTTTTCATGATCCAGAATTCAGTCTCAAACAAGTGACCTAGGGAAAATCATCATAGATTTCGTTTCAGGTATCAGAATTGAATTCTGTAAAAAGAAGATGAAATAGCACGGAATTTGGTTTCATATGTAGCAAATTTAGAGTCGAAGGTTGAGACAGTGACATGTGGCACTTCGTATAAGTTCACTCTATTAAACCAGTCTATAATCAGGTCATCATGGGAGATTGGGCATAACCCTTTCTTTAAGAATCCAATATTGTTCTAACTATTTGGGTTGGAAAGAAGAATCAAAGGGCTACGATAGAACATAATTTAAAATCTTGGAGATTCGTAATTACAGAGATATAGCAGCTGCAATATCTAGATCCTAAAAATCAAAAAAAATGTGCGTATTTTTTAATTTTTCATAACTTTTGTTTGAAAAATAAGTTACAAGTGATTCAAGGGGCATACTGAAGCATAGATATTAGTATTTGGTTCAAAAATTCCTGCCAAACAAAATAATTATACACCCATTAAGCCCTCGGGAAACTCTACTATGACACATGAAGAAGAAGAATTGCAACATGATATATCAAAGTTACGGGACCAAGTGCAACAAATTTCGCTCTCACAAAGAGCAACAAAAGATGACATAGATGGCTTAAAAGGGCACATGGATGGAATTAAAGACAACATGGATGGTATAAAAGGCAACATGGATGTGTTTAAAGTAGACATGGATGCGATGAATGTTAAGTTGGAAGGGTTGACAAAGTTGTTGCAAGAAAGACTTCTCGGTGGTGACAAGGTAATCCATGAAAATCATGATGAGGACAAAAGGAATATTAATTATGATTTTAGAGACTCCAATGTGGGGTTTAAGAACCACCACATTCCAAAGGTAGATATGAGGAAGTTTGATGGCAAGGATATTGTAACATGGATACAACAAATGGAGAAATATTTTGATCTATATGATGTGCAACCCTCACAAAAGGTATGTATTGCATCTTTATATTTAGAACCCAATCAGTTTTTATGATATAAATGATTTTTTTCTCGTAAACCACTTGTAACCTGGTCAATTTTTATAGAGGAAATTATAACACATTATGAAGATAAAAAGAGAAACACCTTATTTAGCCATTCAAAGGAAAGTATTTACACAAACCTATTTATGAGAAGGAAATGTTGGCAATACTACATGCACTAAAGAAATGGCGACCTTACCTAATGGGAAGACACTTCAAGGTAAAAATAGATCTTGATTGTATTAAATACTTTTTGGAACAAATATTCTCTTCAGAAGAGTAGAAAAATGGGTGACAAAGATGTTGGGTTATGACTTTGAAATAATCTATAAAAAAGGAAAGAAAAATGTTATTGTAGATGCACTCTCAAGAAAAGATGAGGATGTGGAAGCATTGCTTTGTGCCATTTCTATTATCCAACCTAAGTGGATAACTGAAGCAAGGGATTAATGGAGTAATTATGAAGAGGTGTGGTCACTCATTCAAAAGTTGCAGCAAGATCCTGGTACGTTTGATACATTTACCTGGAAAAATGATTCATTAGGGTACAAAGATCGCTTATATCTTTGTAAAAATTCCCAACTCAAACAAAATATTCTTTTGAAATTGCACACCTCTCCCTTAGGAGGTCACTCAGGATTTTTAAAAACTTGCCATAAGGTCAAGAAGGAATTTTTTGGGATGGCTTTAAATTTGATATTCAAAATTTTTTGGTAGAATGTTTGGTTTGCCAACTAAATAAAGTTGAGACAATTAAGACCTTAGATCTGCTATTACCTTTAGCCATTCCAAGTCAATGTTGGGAGGAGATACCAATGGATTTTATCATAGGTTTACCCAATTCTGAAGGAAAGAGTGTCATCATGGTGGTAGTTGATAAACTTACCAAGTATGCACACTTTTGTGCATTATCTCATCCTTTTAAAGCCAGTATAGTTGCTATTGCATTTATGGGAATAATTCAAAAGATTCATGGAATCCCAAATATTATAGTAAGTGACAAATATCCCATCTTCACTAGAAATTTTTGGATGGAATTCTTTTCTTTTCTTTGTACTCAATTATCTCATAGATCCTCTTATCATTCTCAATTTGATGGGCAAACTTAAATAGTGAACAAATATTTGGAAGGATATATTCGTTGCTTTGTATCTGATAAACAAACACAATGAGTCAATTGGTTACCTCTAGATGAATGGTGGTATAACACTTCCTTCCATACTGTAGCAAAAATGGCCCTATTTATGGAACTTTATGGATATCATCCACCATCCATCACATCATATTTAAGAGAAAATTCTAAGGTTCAAGCAATGGAAGATCACATAGAGCATCAACAACAAGTTCAACTCTTAAAGGATAACCTCACTATGGCGCAGAATCGAATAAAACAATAGGTAGATCAGCATCACAGTGAAATAATTTTTGATGTAGGTGACTAGGTATTTTTACGGCTACAACCATACAAACAAATGTCTCTCAAGAAAGCTAAGAAAGACAATAAATTATCATCCAAGTACTACAGTCATTACAAGGTGTTGCAAAAGATTGTTACTATGGCATACAAATCGGAGTTGTCTGCATCTTCCTGGGTACACCCAATTTTCCATGTTTCGTGCTTAAAGAAGGTCATTCGTGACAAGCTTCCAATTCAAACAGTGTTGCCAAAAATTGACGAAGAAGGAAAAATCATATTTGAGCCTGAAGCATTCACAGAAACAAGAACCTAATAGCTACGAAGTCGATCAATTTTAGAGTCTCATTAAGTGGAAGAACTTACCCGTTGAAGATTCCACATGGGAGGATGAGAATCTTATACAAAAGCATCCAAAACTACTCAAGCGTTGAGGACAACACTTTTTTCAAGGAGAGGGACTGTTGGGTCCCTATAATACTAGTGATTACCCCATTACTATTGTAGTTTTACCCCTTATTAATATTGTTGTGCCCCTATTATCCCCATATTGTTATTACTGTGCCCCATAGAATC
>APFE030814493.1:16209-40363 GCA_000404065.3 Pinus taeda | reverse complement strand
CCCTTTCATATCCCTAGGGTCTATAGGATCCTTCACCGATCTCAGGGACTTACGAATGGTGCTAAAGGGCCTAAAGGTCGCAGGGACATTATGTTTCTTAAGAGTTCTTGCAATCTTGTCAGTGGTCCCCTGAACAAACAGAAGATGGACACCAGGAATCCAATCCTTTGGTTCTCTTTTAGTAAGAGAATTCCTGGCAGCTTTGAGGAAAGCTTTCTGACCTATGTATCTACTATAACCATTCTCAACAAAGACATCAAGGAGATGGGATTTTTCTTTCTGAAAGCTCTTTTTATCCGAGATCCTTAGGGCAGGAGTAGCAAGGGTATTAAGAATACCCATCTTCTGAGCCGAGAAATGGCGGGAACTAGCATGAAGATATTGCTCTGTATGTGTTTTCTTTCAAAACACCTGGTGGAAGATGGAACCATCATTATTCTTAGAAAAAAGAATATCAAGGAAAGGGAGGCAACCATCTACTTCTTGTTCCTTACTAAACTTAATGACCGAAAATTGATCAATATTTTAAATAATCTTACTAATACTATTATTCATTTTCAACTTGAATTATAAATTTCAAATCAATTTTTATTTTAAATTCAATAAATTTAAATAATATATTTTACACCATCAAAAAATTAAAAATACAATTTTGAACCACTAAAAATTATATATTTCAAAATATACATTATTTTTTGAAATTTTACTCTAACATTTGAAGTACTTATACTTGAAAGGGGAAAGACAATAATAATATATTAATGTTGTGTAATTAATTTTAGACTTTTTATATCAAACCATTTTTAATTAATTAAATTAGGAAGAATTTACTTCTCTTAAATAATTCAAGCCAAAATGCTCTCCATATTGAATGATGGGACATGAGAAGAGTGAGACCCGAACATGGTGATAATGATAATAATATTCCATCAACGAACACATTGGGACGTGAGTAAACAGATACAAAAGATACGGCTTAGAGCCATGGTATTCTTATTCTTGTTTATGGTGAGCCAAACAGAAACTAGGAACTTTTAAACGTATGATATACGCATTTACTGAAAGACAGACCTATGTTTGAGGGATAATATTCCATCCATGTCCGTGGATGTTCCTCCTCCTATATTATATTATATTGACAAACTAACTCACTGTATGCAGCGGATCAGACATGCCGCTTATAATTCTCTTCTCAGTAAACTTCTCTCCCATCTTTCAGAAAGGGGAATTCTGGGCTTCATTTTCCATTTGATCACGGAAGGAGTTTCTCCGCGCAGCGTTGAGAATGGTTTTATCTGCTACAACGAAATAAGCCGAACCGCTGACTGTGTCCAATCAAAGTACAGTGTACACACAACACAACATCAACATACAGTCCATGGGATAATATTATAATGAGAGATATGCAGATGCAGTCCATGGGATAATATTATAATGAGAGATATGCAGATGCAGTCCATGGGATAATATTATAATGAGAGATATGCAGATGCAGTCCATGGGATAATATTATAATGAGAGATATGCAGATGCAGTCCATGGGATAATATTATAATGAGAGATATGCAGATGATTATGTATGAAAATGATTTATAAATCATCCTTCTTTCAAACAAAACACTGTCAACATAAAATTCAGTAGTTGTAGAACCGTTGATCAGAGGATGCATCATCTACGCAATGCAACGCAAGCATTTTAGTAAAACTATTCAATACAATGTAAGAAAATTAATGGGTATTAAGGAGAAAGACGCAACTGCAACGAAACATAACATTTGGGGATGGCACGACAGTGATATTTAACTAACTGATTAATTACTGACTTACTTGTAGAAATGATAAGTGCCTGTGCAGCATGATTGAGGTTAGCCCTCGCCCAAGGAATAGCTCTTGCTCCCAGCATCTGCAGATTATTTTAAGGCCTTGTTATTTATTAATCCAACCCAGCAGTTAATTGATACATGAATTGAATTGGTACATATTAATTGGTGCTTCAACAACAAGACTCACTGTGGGGATGGCAGAAGCTACGCATGCAATTGCAGCTGCCTTGGTCCCCGCTTTCACTGCTTCTGGATTCATATACATACATACATGCATTCATGAGTCTCATCGTGCTCACTAAATGAATGAAATGGATTTGGCAACGCATATGGTCATGGTCATGGTCATGGTCATAGCCATAGCCATAGCCATAGACATATCCAGGACAAACAAACAAAGAAAGAATGATTAATACAAAGCGATCAATGTTAATGAGTGAGTGAGAGAAACAATATTGATCATGCAGTTTCATTAATTACCCTTGGAGCACTGTTGTGCTCTCAGAATTTTCATGTCAGCCTGTTGCTTTGGACTCGCCATCTCCTCTTCCGCGATGCTATGATTAATGATAGTCCCCTCCCCTCAGTACATTCAGATCACACACAAATAATTTGTGCGAAATAAGGATGAAACTAAATGCTCGATACTGGAAACTCAAAACACGGTGGCGGTATATATAGGGCAAAAAGTGGGGGAGTTGAAGCAGTAAGCGTGGAATCGAAATCAGTGGGTAGTGGTGTGTCAACACAGCAGGTAGGGTGTAAGAGAGAAAAGTGCTTGTTATGATGGGGAATCTGTACTGGTTTGGAGATTAGATTGAGACAATGGTCCGTCTTGACCATTGTTTTCTGTGTACTTACTGCTTCCCTCGCAAATATCAATCTCAGTACTGTTCCAACAACAAAATCAAATGCACTTTTTCTTAATTGGATGGGAAAAAGCTGGAAACTACTCCTCATAGCCGCCGCTAGATTCGGAAGTCGCTTATGCCCGGGGTCGCGTTAGTGGGTAGCGAATTAGACTGTTTTTGGTGTGAGTGGAGACTGATTTGGAGGTATCCGTTTCCGCGTGCCTTCTGTTTTTCGGTTTGCATTCAGGTGCAAGCGCAATCCCGAGTCTCTTTTTGTTTCAGAATACAGGGATATGACTTTTTGCTTAATTATTTATGATTAAAATGAATAAATAAATGCTCGGTGATGCCAAATCCGGAACAAGATATTGTACTCAAACATAAATAATAATTTAGTGATGTGGTTAGTCAAATGTTATAATTTATTAAAAAGTAAAATGATGAATGTATAAAACGTTTAGAAGGGATGATTCGACATCCCATCATACGCTATTATTGTTGATGACCTACCTAGTCCTTAAGACCTTTTTCTTCAACATTAACATTCTATCCTTTGTAAACATATCGACTTAGTCCTTAAGACCTTTTCTTCCGCATTAAATTTT
Organism: Pinus taeda; assembly: GCA_000404065.3. NCBI lineage: Eukaryota > Viridiplantae > Streptophyta > Pinopsida > Pinales > Pinaceae > Pinus > Pinus taeda. Next base: position 37,084 of record APFE030814493.1, on the reverse strand, counting down.
CATCACTTGCAAACATCTTTTTGCAAATTTGGTAATGTTCCGAGACTAGCTGCTTTTTCCTTCATGGCGTATTTCTCCTTCCTTCATGGTGTATTTTTCCTTCATTATAGCGTATTTCTCCTTCTTTCATGGTGTATTTTTCTTTCATTATAGCGTATTTTTCTTTCTTTCATGGTGTATTTTTCCTTCATTGCGTATTTCTCTTTTCTATATGGTGTATGTTTGAATGACAAGGAGTTTGATATTGTAACAAGAAATTTGGATCTTCAATTTTGTATTTAATTGTAGTGTGTTGGTTAGGTCGCATTGACTTTTAGCAAATTCGAAAAAAATAGATATATGGCAAGTGGCTCTTTCCTCTTACTAATTTCTTAGGGATTTGATAGTTGTCTAACTTATAGACTAAATAGCCTTTTTCACCCCAATTCACCAAAACCTCACAATACAATTTCAATATTTTTTGTTGTTTATAATACATTTTTGAATGTATAAATGGATTCAATGCACTCAAAAATCTTAAACTCAAGCTTTAAAAAGTCTCCCTCAAATTTTGATTAAAATTATCCAAAAAAACATCTTGAAAAAACACGTTTCCTTTAGAGTACACCTTTGATATTATTCCAATTCTAATAACTTTAGAATGGTCCATTTTATAATAGGATGTGTAATCACTTTCCATTTTATAATAAGATATGTAATTCCTTTTCTTTTCTCAACTTAAAATTGGCCCATAACCTTTTTATACATGGTTAATGACGGAAACATGTGCATTGGTAAGACAATGTTGCAATAGATTTTTTGTTATATTTAAGAAGCCTTCACCTATATCAACTACATTAGAGAGTGCCTTTTTCTTTTTACTAGTGTTTTATGTCCTATCTATAAACACAACTATACATTTTAGCTCTATCAATATTTGTATTCTTTTGGGATTATTTTCTTAACCTTTTATATTCTTCTATAATCATTTTATAATTTTTATTAATTTCTTATATATTTTTAACTTTTGTTTTTTGATATCTCTCAATTTTAAAATATAATGATATCAATAAATTTTAAATTTAGTGATATTTTTATGAGTGAAATTTCAAAATTATTCTGCAATTAAATAACATTAAAACATAGCCCACTCTACTTCATTATGTTTCAAGTCAACATTTTTCTATGTACAAATATAATTAACTCTTAGGTCCCCCTCTTATCAGGTTATTTTTTGTTTTTTTTTTTTTAATAGCCACGAGCTTCTTAATCTAACCTATTATCTTTCACATGCATAAAATGACTTCAATTGAAAGACATTAATCTAATTAATATAAGTATGACTTTCAATTTGATCCATTTTTTCTCCAAGAACATTTTTTACTTATATGATCCAAGCTTTTCATAATTTAATTTTTTTTCTTTTGTTTTTTTGCTAGTATATAAAAAATAATGATTTTTAAGTATGATGTTGTTTACTTGTGTCAATTTTATTTGGACCATAAAAATTTTTCTTAAAAAACTATGAAAATAGGAGAGTTTGATTGGTGTTTTTCTTAAGGTGAAATGGATTTCATGACATAAAAACCCCAAGCACCCAAAATATTCAAGCTTGACAATTGTAACCCAAATATTTATACCAAATTTTATGTCTTAAAATTTCCATTATTTTCCACCAAAAAAACCTTTGTTAAACTATGAATTTAAATATATATTATCATGATGCTTATTTAATCTATCCTTCATTTCTTTTAATGGAAACCATAACATATACCTTTATTCTATCAAATTCTTTCATTTTTTATGGGACCAGCCCCTTTTAGCTTGTGGATTACCAATAATTAAACTGTGATTTACAATAGGATAAGGTCAGCACAAGTATGATTAATACTAAGACAAATGATTAACACAGATATTTTTTTCTTGGTTTGATGGCACGGTTACTTGATGGGTATGGTGGTAGGTGTGAGGGGACACTTGTCCCTGCCTCGGACTTCACCCTCCCGCTCTCTGACTATACTCCTCCAACCCTCGTTCACTTGTCACTTTAGCGCTTTGGCTTTTCTCTGCTCGCGGTGAGGGTTTGTCTATGGTCCGTCTGCACCTCTGTTGAGTGTTACAATGGTGCTCGGTCCGCGCCTGGGTATGGTTTCTTCTGTCTGGTGGCTTGGTAGCTCTTCCTGCCCTTCCTCCTTTGTTATCTGGTTGGTCTCACTTGGGTACTATGTTGATGGATCCGTCAGCTTCGTTAGAGGGTTTCCTTCGTCTTGTAACTCCAATGTTCTTTGTGTGCTTTTGATGTGTAGTTGTTTGTTTGCTCGCTCAATCGTTCCTCTAGTTAACTGGTTACCTTCTCTGTGTTATTCTTGTGCAGGTTGCAGTCACAAGGGACCGGTTCCTCGGCTCTGCTCGTCTCTGGCAAGGTAAGCTCTCTATCTCTGATGTATTTCCTTTTCACAATTTTTGTTTTTAATGAGGGTAGTCGCTCCTTGTGAGCAGGGACTCCCTCTTATGGCTACGACCTGGTTGTGGGTTCTTTGCACCGGTGTCGTCCATTGCTCTGGTGAGTTTTCAAAACCCTCTCCCTTTCTGTTGCTCGTTGTGTTGTTTTTAGTCACGAGTCTTTAGATCCTAACGCTCTTCTGTTGGTTGTGTCTGTAGGTGGGTGGTGGTTTTGGACGCTCGCTTTTGTTGTCTGGTGAACCCGGTAGGGTCGCTCCTTGCCACTGATATATGATTCGTTTTGTTTTGGTTATGGTTCCAACACTTTGGTTGTCTGGTAGCTTGTCCAGGCTCTGAGGGCCTCGGCTCTTTGTTTGCTATTGGGCCACCTTTGGCTACACCTTTCTGTGTATTTATTTTGTTTAACAGTCTTTGAGTGTTTCTGGGTATTCAAACCCTCGGTCTATTTTGGGTTGTCTTTCATGAGACTCATCCCATCTTGATAGTTGTTGTTCTAGTATTTTGTAACTTATTCTCGTGCAAGACTATTATTCAAAAAAAGAAAGAATTTTGTTTATAATACTATGAGTTATCTGGATATGAAATGTAGTCATTTTTAAGCGGAGACTCTCGATTCTGTCTACTCTTTGTGTCGTTTGTCTACTCTTTGTGGGCTTGACATTTATTACTGGATAGAACTATAATTTCGCTCTTTGTTATTAGAATATCTTCAACTGCTGCTAGTTCCGTCTTCGAGACACTCTGTTGCTAGATAACTGGTAGGAAATAGTTGTTATGGAAAAGAAAAAGAAATACATTGTTCTGGTCTTTGTCAATGCACACAGTAGTTTAATGAAAGAGATTAATAGATAGCTGTAAATGGATATAGATGTTCTGTATAGAAAAGAAATTCTTGTTTTATTTTCTTCTATTTTGTCTTTTGTAATCGAACACCTTACAAAATGTGATATGTTTTCTTTTGTACTATTTCGAGATAGTTTCTCATAACTGCTCGTAGTTACATCTGTAGTTACATGGTTATGATAACTGTTTTTGTTTTTCTTGCTCTATTGGAATATATATATTTTTTTGTACGAAAGACAACTGTTAAATAAAAAGAAAGGAACAAAGAAAGGTGGATGTAACAACCTTCATCTAACCATGATTTTCCTAAATGCCATTTAACTAATAAATTAAAAATGCAAGTCCCTAAATGATGTTTTAACCAACAAATGGAAATGAAACTAAATGATAAATGTGAACTTGTTCTTCTTAGCTGAGACCAAACACCCCAGCCATGATACCCTTAGCTGGATGCTCATACATGAGGCTCCTGGGGTAATAAAAATTCATGGCTCCGGTCCATGAGCTCCTCGACTGAATACCTGACACGTTGTATTTGTCCCGCATCAAGTCAAGAACTGTCCTCGATGGGACGGTTCTTCCACTTGACTAGATACTGTAGATACTCTTTCCGTCAAGTCGGCCTGGCCACCTAAGTGTCGAGGATCCTCTCGATCTCAAGGGGCTGAGCTGAAGGCATTTTCATCATCCAAGTGTTACTTCCTTCTTGGGTGTCTCATGTAGGTCGTGCTGAACTGTCGTCTTCAGGACTGGCAGTATATGGAAACAAGCCTGCCACGTTGAAAATGGGCGATATGCCTATCCCTTAAGGCAGCTGTAATTCATAAGCATTGGTTGAGAATTTACGTAGAATTTTGCAAGGGCCAATCTTTTTATATTTTAGTTTGTTGTATTCACCCCTAGGAAACCGTTCTTTGTGCAAATGTGCGAGGACTTCATCCCCCAGATTAAATTGTACTTCTCGCCATTTCAGATTTGCCCACTGCTTATACTTTTGACTACTATCCTGCAACTTCATCTTTACATGCTCGTGTAGGTCATTCATTGCTTTGGCGAAATCTTCCCCATTCGCACTTTGTCTTTCCTATTGTCTTGGATCCCATAACTCATGCACTCCGCGAGGATGCATGCCATATAATATCTAAAAAGGACTGTATCCCGCGCTACAATTCAATGAGTCGTTGTAAGCGAACTCCACCTGGGCAAGTACACGATCCCACGTCCATGAATTTTCTCTGATCAAGCTTCATAGCAGGTTTCCCAAGCTCCTATTTACCACCTCTGTTTGCCCGTCGGTCTGTGGGTGATAAGCAAAGCTGAAACTTAACTGTTGTCCATCTTTTTCCACAAGGTGTGCCAGAAGTGTCCTGTAAATTTCATGTCCCTATCGGAAACAATAGACTTAGGAAGGCTGTGCAGCCTGACTATCTCTGTGAAAAACAAGTGGGCCACATGAGTGGCACCGCTGGTTTTTTTACAAGGGATGAAATGTGCCATTTTTGAGAACCGATCTACTACCACCATTAGAAAATCGTAACCTCGCTGCATTCTTGGTAGACCCAAGACAAAGTCCAATCTGACTGAGTCCCATGGTCTACTTGGAATAGGCAGTGGTGTGTAGAGTCCTATATTCTGACTGTGTCCTTTCTCCGACTGACACACTTTACACTTGGTTAGAAATCGCTGCACATCCCTCCGCATCTTTGGCCAGTAATAAAAATGGTTGAGTTGGTCTAAGGTATTATCAATGCCGAAATGCCTGGTTAGACCTCCACTGTGCTTCTCCCTGATGATGTTCTCCCTCATCGAATAGTCAGGAATGCATAGTTGTCCCCCTTTAAACAACAGCTTCTCCTATAAGTTATAGTCCAACCCTGGGCTATTATTCCTCAACAAAGGATTTTGGTAGGCTTCATAAGCCTCCTTGAAATCCGCATATGTTTGATACAAGTCTGTTAGGTGCTCGAAACCCAATACTTGTATCATGCTCTCTTGTAAGAGAAAAGCTCTCCTGCTTAATGCATCTGCTACCTTGTTGGCCTGTCCACTGATATGCTTCAAGGCAAACGTGAAACTCTGCAAGTGCTCAACCCATTTTGCATGCTTGTGGTTCAGCTTATGCTGCTGCATAACGTACTGCAATGCATAATTATCAGAAAATAGAACAAATTCATTACCTAGGAAATAGTGTCTCCAATGCTTCAATGCTTGGACGACAACATAGAATTCCTTGTCATAAGACGAGTACTTTTGCCTGCTCTCGTTCAGTTTTTCGCTGAAATAAGAAACAGGTTTGTCTTCCTAGCTGAGTACGCCCCCAATGGCTATACCACTGGCATCACAACGGACTTGGAAAATCTAGTTAAAATCTGGCAATCTCAGGATTGGTCTTTCAGTGATCTTCTTCTTGAACATTTGGAAGCTTTTCTCTGTTGCCTCAGTCCAATGGAAAGGCTAACTTACCTTTTTTATAGTGCCCAACATAGGTGCGTAGATCTCACTAAAATTTCTTATGAACTTATGATAAAAAATTGCCAACCCATGAAAGCTATGTAACTCAAACAGACTTTTTGGGGATGGCCAACAAATAATAGCTGCAATTTTCTCTGGGTCCATTTTCAGCTCATTTTCTCCAATCACAAAACCCAAATAAACCAATTCCCTCTGAAGAAAAGAGCATTTTTTTAGATTTATCAGCAACTTCTTTTGTTGTCACTTCTTGAGCACACTTCGAACACGTCCAAAATGTTCTCCTCTAGTTTTACTAAAAATCAGTATATCATCAAGATATACAATCACAAATTTTATAATGAATTCTTTTAACATCTCATTCATTAAGCGCATAAAGGTACTAGGGGCATTGCTTAACCCGAATGGCATCATTATCCACTCATATAAACCTTCATTGGTTTTAAAGGTTGTCTTCCATTTGTCCCCTTCCCTGGTTCGGATTTGGTGGTATCCACTCTTCAGATCAATGTTCGAGAAATATGTTGCCCCTCTCAAACAGTCCATCATATCATCCATCCGTGATAGTGGGAACCTATACCTGATGGTAATTTTGTTGATGGCTCTCGAATCTATGCACATTCACCACTCTCCTCCTTTTTTGGGAGCTAAAACTGTTGGAACTACAGAGGAACTTAAACTCTCCCTTATCAACCCTTTAACCAACAATTCTTGTACCTGTTTCCTAATCTCATGATTGTCCTTAGGACTCATTTGGTATGTTTCCTTGTTTGGTAGACTAGCTCCGGGTATAAAGACTATGTGATGACTGATACTTCTCTTAGGAGGCAATTTATCTGGCAGATCATCCACTACAATGTCCCTGAACTCTTGCAACATGTTTTGAATTTCTTCAAGCAAATCTGCAATTTCGGTGTGCAACAACACTATTTTTGGCCTCCTCACAACAACATATTTTATCTCACTGTCTTCGATCTGTTTCAAAAATTCCTTTCCTCCTACCATCAACGTTTGGTTCCACTAGTTTCTACTGCTTCCTCCTCCTTGATGGGTACAAGCGTGTGTTTAATCCCATCCTTGGCAAACTTGTAACAGTTTGTCTTTCCATCATGAACTAACTTCTTGTCATACTGCCATGGCTTTCCTAGCAGTATGTGACATACATCCACAAGCATAATATCACAAATAACCTTGTCCTTATGCCTGCCAATATGGAACTCAACTTCACACTGTTCATCAACCAACAGCTGATGGCCTTTCTGCAACCACGACACCTTATAGGGAGTGGGGTGCTTCAGCCACTTCAAACCCAACTTCTCCACCATCTCTGTGGCAATCACATTATATGTACTTCCATTGTCGATAATTAGCTTGCAACATTTTCCATGTGACTTACAAACTGTCCAGAATAATGCCTTTCTTTGAGTTTGTTCAGTTGTCTCCTTTGCTGGTTTCAACAGTAATTTATTCAAAATTAAGGCTTCCCCTATTTCCAACACATTCTCTACTTCTTGGGGTGGTGCCTCTGCTTCCTCTGGATGTGCAACATATGCTCCTCTTGGACCAGCTTGTTCTCCTTTAGGACACTCAAAGGATCCGTGCCCCCACTTATGGCACTTGTAGCACTGGTAGGAAGCTCCTCTACCTCTGCAATTTCCTCTTCCTCTCTGATAAGGCGTTCCTCCTCTAGTGCTGCCTTCTTTTTCTGTTGTCCCTGAAGTCTTGGAACTGCTACCCTCTTCACCATTATTGGTAGTTCTTCCTCTGCCATAGGATTTTCCTTTCCCTCTACCAGTTCCTCGTCCTCTCCTGGCATTCTATCGTCTTGTGATCTTATCTTTTTCCTTTATGGCACTCTGGTATGCTTCTTCTATGTTCTTTGGAGAGAGAATACTTATCTCATCCAATATTTCTAGCCTTAGGCAATTCACAAACCTTGTTGTCTTTTCCGAGGTGTCTTCCGTGTAACTAGCTCTCAAATTCACTCGGTAGAATTCTTCAGTATATTCTTTCACCATCATTCCTCTCTGCTTCAAATTATGTACTTGTCGATGCAGGGAAATCTGGTAATCTTTGATCAAAAATCTTCCCTTCATCTTGGCTACCATTCTCGGCCATTTCGTAATTGGCAACTTATTCATCCTTCTTCTCTCTGCTTGGACATTGTCCGACCACAAGGCCACATGTCCTTTCAGCTTGGTTGCAGGGAATTTAACTCTCTGATCTTCGTTGACCTCCTCACATTCGAAATATTTGTCCAACTCGTTAATCCAGTCCAACAGTACTTCTGTGGACAAGCTGCCATTGTAATTTGGAATCTCTGGCTTTGGTTTACTACTAGCCAACAAGAATGACCTCAATAACCTGATTTCAGGTCCTTCCTCATCCACTCCATCTATCACAACTACAACTTATTCTTCATTGTCATCTCCTATCTCCGGATCCCTTCTCCTTCCTGCTTCTGCTGCTGCCAAACGAGCATTACAGATCCTAATCTCTTCCCGTAATCCTTCTTCTGCTACTCTTTGCATACCTCTTCCACGACCTTGTCTTCCAACTTCCATTTCTTAAGAAAACTCAAAACTTGCTCTTATACCACAATATGATGGGACCAACCCCTTTTAGCTTGCAGATTATCAATAATTAAACTGTGATTTACAATAGGATAAGGTCAGCACAAGTATGATTAATATTAAGACAAATGATTAACATAGATATTTTATTTTTGGTTTGATGGCGCGGTTAATTGATGAGTATGGTGGTAGGTGTTTAGTCAATTTAGTATGTCCTAAATTGCTACATTAATTATCAATTTGGGATTCGTAAACTGATGAAGTGTGGCGCACTGTATGTGCAAGACAACCTCTTTCTTACTTTTATTATTTTCAATTTTATTTTGTTTTTGGGGTTTTGTCTTTGTAGGTCTCCTAATGCAAATGGAAATCCTATTCCTAGGTTTTAAGAATACTTTTAGAGGGCAAGTATGGATGTAGATTTAAGACAAGGTTTATGTCTCTTATGATAATTTCCAGAACTTAGCACTTCAAAAGATCTCAAAACATGTTATTGATAAAATTGGTACTTGAACGGGAATGTAAATATGTAGCGGCTTAAATCAAACAAAATATGAAATACTGATCATGAAGTCACTATCTCTGCTTCCCATCTAAATACAAAAATAAAATCTAAACTATTGCACTCAAAGAAAACCAAAAATTGCAGACTAATGAAAGCAAGGTCAATTTACTTCACTTATAATCTGATAGCTCGCCAAGTATCTTTTCGGGTTAAGCCATGGCACCGGAGATAACGTCAAATAACATGAAGAATTGATATCTAAACTACCTACTTGCAGATTAATGAAAGCAAAATCAAATTACTTCACTTATAATCCGATAGCTCGCCAGGTAGCTTCTTGGGTTAAGCCATGGCACCAGAGATAATGTCAAATAACATGAAGAATTGATATCTAAACTACCCACTTGCAAATTAATGAAAGAAAAATCAAATTACTTCACTTATAATTCGATAGCTCACCAAGTAGCTTCTCGGTTTAACCCATGGCACCGGAGATAAAGTCAAATAACATGAATAATTTGATATCTAAAGTAGCTAATATCAACAAACAAATATCACTGGAAATCAAAGTATAACTGAAATTGAAAAGCTTAAAAAGTTCAATAGAGAAGCAAAGCTCATGTCATTATTTGATGCAAAAATTATATGAAAAATCTCGAGCGTAACCTATCCTGAAACACACTGATCAGTGCTAGTAAAAAGTATGCAATGCTGGAAAATCATGTACAAGAATAAAATATTAACACCATAAACAAATTATGAAAAATATACAATGGAAATAAGAGGAAAGATGCATGAAAAACTTTACAAAAACGAAAAGCAAAACCTTAGCCAGCAGGGGCCCTCTGCACGGCCTTTGGTTAATAAGCTGTCAACCCAAAATCACGCTTCAAATATTCATAAGAAACATAGTTTTTATATTGCAAAACAGAGGATATGTCTTCTCGTTACAACAACAAGACTAACGCTATAGCAACAACATAAAAGCTAACATCTAGACTAACTACTTGCGTTTGCAAACACTTTATTCATAGAGGAAAATAGATAACTGTTTTATGCAAGAAATATTCAGCAGAGGACACGTAAACAGGAAAAAAACCTGTAAGTTCAGCCTCCTGGTTGCCATGATCATTTAATCTACAAAAGGTGGATGTTGGATTTGCGTCATGGAGGTGACCTGCAGCTATCAAGAGGGATCCACGAATCTAGGAATGGTCTCAGACTTTTCACGTGCTCAAACAGAGACCTATTTGATGTAGGACTCCTTTTTTGACCATCCTTTGACCAAGGCTTTTCTTCATGAATTAGACTAAACAGATAGGACCTTGTCCATGTGTAGATCATTTCCGAGCTACCAACGTGCCTCGTTTCACTTGCCGACACCTGTAACCTATAGAACAATAAAAATAGCTATGGAATTGCGAGTCAGCTGCGGAAAGTGGCTACATTCTGTAGCTGATGAACAAAATATAAATCAAATAGCACACACAAGGATATAGTTAGAAAACCACTTAAATCCACTCCTAGAGTCAATATGTAACGATCTTTGATAGCTTATGAGGCATTGATGTGGAAAAAAGGTCTAGAGAGCTAGTTCTAGGGCTCAATATACCCCCACTATGAAGATGTTTCATGTCCTTATGCAACCAAAACTGTGACTATACTTCCTTCAATTCATCTTCTATGAGAATTTTGCTAATACATCTAGCCTTCTTTTCTTCTTCCTTGGTGTCATTGTCATCCTGGGCTTCATCATTAAGCACATGTATTTGAGGTTGATGAGGGCTCTGTTCAACCTCCTATTCTTTTTCTTCAATTTCATATTTTTCTTGTGCCACAATCCAAGATGCAACATGGTGTTGTCATGGATAATTTTATCCAACCTACTCTGTTCTTCCAATGTTTCATTTTCCCTTTTGATGTGTCTATTCAGGACTTCTAGTTCAAAAACTTTCTGTTTTAATGATTGGATCAAAACTTCCTGAGCTGTATTAGGCTGATCAGATGAAGTGCCCTGGTTTGTTGCAGTCTTTTCCGATGATTCAATAAAATCATACATCTGTTGCTGAGTTGGATCTATTTCTGGTGTAGCCTTTCTTGGACTGATTTTAAAATCTGGTTGAGGAAAAGGAGAATGTTGTGGACTATGGTCAGGAGGAGTGATTGCTGGTGACTGTTCTGGTGTTTCCCCTCCTAAGTCTATGAAGTGAGCCCCTTTGATTTGCACTTTCTTCAATTTTCCTTTAAGTCTTAAGCTCCTTCTTAAATTCTGTGAGATGGTATCTCCCTTTTCTACACTTTGTTTTTCCTTTCCCTCTCTTTTGTCTTAGCTGATTGTTTTTTAAGATGAATTAGTCTTTCAGAAAGTATTTGTTCCTCTTCTGAGGAAGGTTCTGGGGTTTGATAAACATCTTCAACATTTCTTTTCCCTTTCTGTTTAACTTGTTTTCTAACCTCAGTCAAAGTTTCAGACAACATTTCTTCCTTACTGGTTTCTTTAGTTACACTAGTAGGAGTATCTTGAATGTTTACACCTATTTTTCTTCTCCTACTTTTTCTCGTTGAGTTACCTTCAAGTTTTTCAGGTGGGTTCTGAAATAAATTTCTAATCAGGAATTGTTCCCATGTGTCCTTTCTTTCCTTCAATTGTTTTTCAATCAGAATTTTAACAAGGCCATGATGATAAAGATGGGGCTCTACATCATCCAGATTCTTTTGTATAGTGGTGGACATCTTTTTCAAGCTACTCAACAAGAAATAAGGTAGATTGATGGTTTGATTCTCCAAAAAATTCATTAATAACCTTATATGGTACATGTACATGGACCCAAACCTTCCTTCACGCATAATAAACTTCTGAATTATCAACAACAAACTAGTCCATTTTTCCTTTAGGGTAGAAACAAGGATTCCATGTTTAAAAATGGTTATATCTATATCTGGGTTACGCAAAATGATCCTCCAGGCCCTCTCATCAAAGTCTTTATTTTTGAACCATTGTTCTCCTTCCTATGGGAGCTTCATTGTTGCTGCAATGGATGCCTCTGTGACCGAAAATTTGATATCCCCAACCTCAACTTCCATGCTGTTGAAGGACCTTGCAAATGTCTTTGTGACTTCTTTATTATGACCCTTGAATTTCTGGATAAACTATAGCCACCTTGCTTTCCTTAACATGCTCTTTAACTATGGATAACCCTCCATGAATTTAGGCCCGTCTGGCTCTGTTCTTACCAGAAGGCCCATTCCTTCCTCTTGCTTCGAAAATACCTCTGTAAGTGATGGACTATACGTGATGGTTTGACGGAGGCAAAACGGTTTGTATGAGCGAAAGATGGAGGAGGATTGCAGAGAAAGCTAGTAGTTACAAGACAGAAAGAATACAGAGCATGCAATGAGTTCACGGAGCAGAGGTTTGTATAAAAAACCCTGAACTAACAATCGTAAACTCAATGTGAGAATATTGAAACAGAGTGAGTCTGGAAGAATTTTAAAATAAAAGGCTACGGAGTGGATGTTAGCAAATTCATAAAATGACTGCGAAGTGGTGCAGCAAAGGAGATCCGTGGTCAATTTCCTTGTGTCTTCATGATTAACCGGTTCAACAGGTGGAATGCAGACATACAATTAAGTACGAGTTAGATTCATAAGATGATCACGAGGCTGTTGGAATTTGATTCGGAGTTCATGGTGGAGTTATGCAAAGGTCATGGAGGAGTTAAGGAAGCTATCAATTCAAATCATTACACATGATGGAGCCAGTGGTTTTACAACTATACAAATTATGTGTTTTAAAATGCTATTTGAAATTAATTTTGCTCATACCTTAGAATCTTACCACTTCCATTCGATAACTTTTGATTGGCTGCTTCTTGTTGGTGTTTTAGGTGCTAACATCTTCAAAATATCTTCCTCTTCCATACTTGCATCTGGTTTTCACCATTACTTGGCTAACATTTGACTGCCAGTGTAGAGTAATAGAGTATTAGCTGCGGAATTAGTATTCAGCTGCAGAATCAGAATTTGGCTGCGGAAAATGACATAGTGAATATATGACTTGGCGAAGTGAATGGAGATGGATGGAAATGAATGATGACTGAATGAATGATATATGAAAATTGAACATGAAAGGAATCTTATTGGTGGAATGTGATGGTGAAATGGAATGAAATGAAGTGAAGTGAAATGACATGAAATGGAACAACTGTGCATGAAATGAGAGAGATTTTTTTGGAAAATATAGGGCGTCAGAAGTTTCTAATTTTCGCCCTATATTTTCTGTATAAGACTGCCAATCAATGATTGGTTTTCAGGCTTATACATATTTATTTATTTATTTATTTTTTTTTAACAATGAAAATAACAAAGACTAGGCTGGTGGAGAAGAAGGATTCTTCTTCACCAGCTTATTGCAGAATTATCTTGAAAGATTTTGACAAATTCCTCCTTTGAGAGTGGCTTATGATAGATCTTCAACTGTAACCATTCACAATGATAGGAGTTTGATACTCATCAATGGTTTTGATTCTTACCACTCCATTGCTAAAAACTTTTTCAATCTCACATGGCCCAAGCCAATGAGTCTAAAATTTACCTTTGAAATCTTTGAACTTGGAATCAAATAGCAATGCCAAATCTCCTTCTTGAAACGTTTTCTCTTTGATGTATTTGTCATGCCACTTAGCTCTTTGATATTGAACTAGTTCAGTTCTTAGGATTTCTTCTTGTCTGATCTCATCTAGTTCATTCAACTACTCCATTCTATTCTTTTGAGCTTCTGATAGATCCATTCCCAATTGAACTACCATTTTGAAGGTCTTAACTTGGAACTCAATGGGGAGCAGAACTTCTTTCCCATAAACAAGTTCATAGGGAGAATGTCCTGTTGTGTTCCTCCAAGTGGTTCTGTAGGCCCACAAGGCTTCAGGAAGCCTTTCTGCCCAATCTCTTCTGTGTAGATGAATAGTCTTGGTAATGATGCCTTCAATTACTTTTTTTGTGGACTCTAATTGACTATTTGCTTGCGGATGGTTAGGAGTATATTTTCTGCGCTTGACCTTGTACTCTTCCATCAGCTTCTCCACCAATTTGGATGTGAATTGGCCTCCCTGATCTGTCACAATTTCTCTTGGAACACCAAAGCGAGTAAAAATATCCTCATAAAGAAAACTAACAACTAAATTTTCAGTAGCAAAAAAAATGCTTTGGCTTCTACCCATTTAATGACATAATCAGTACATACCAAGATATACTTTTTCTATTTAGATGGTGGATTAATAGGTCCAATAAAGTCTAAAGCCATTTTTCAAAGGGTTCGATGAGTATCTGTGGTTGTAATGGCATCTCATTTGAGGGGGTAGGTTTCCCTACTCTTTGGCAGCTGTCACACCTTTTGACATATTATTTTGCATCTTTGAAGAGGCAAAGTGTCCATCGCACGGTTCATCATGACATGCTTTGAGAATATCAGGCATTTCATCTTCCCTGACACATCTTCTGATCACAAGATCTAGCCCTGTTTTAAACAATTCATTAGAAATCCATGAATATTTGAACTCTCCTGAATAATCTTTCTTCTTTCACTTGGAAATAAATGTGGAGGTAGTTTCCCTGTAACCAAATAGTTAGCTATATCTGCATACCAAGGAGTCTTAGTAGTTACTGTAAATAAATATTCATCAGTAAACTTGTCCTCTATAGGAGAATCTTTTTTGGTATTCTGAATCTTAGACAAGAAATCAACTATTGTGTTTTGTTTCCCTGGTCTATCTAACACAATAACATTGAATTCCTGTAAAAGTAGGAGCCACCTTGTAACTCTGCCATTAATGATGGGTTTGTTCATTAGATATCTAATTACAGAATGATTAGTATGAATAAAAGTTTCATAGCTTGTTATATAATGTCCGAACTTATTGATTGCATGAACAACAGCTGGGAACTCTTTTTCAGTCACAATATAATTCAACTCAGTGGGAGTTAAATTTTTACTGGTATAGTAAATGGCATAAGGAACTAAGTCTTTTTGTCCCAACACAACCCCTAGAGTTGTATCTCAAGCATCTGTGGAAATATGGAAAGGAAGTTTCCAATTTGGTCCTCTCAAAATAGGCGCTTCAGATATTATTGTTTTCAAAGTTTCAAATGTTGATTGGCAATCAGGATTCCATTTGAATTCACAGTCATTTGTAAGTAGTTTAAAGAGTGGATATGTTATTTTGGTGAAGTTTTCTATAAATCTTCTATAATATCTAGTAAATCCCAGAAAAATTCTAACATCTTTTTGACAATTTGGAATAGGTAACCTGGAGATGACTTCAACCTTTGATTTATCAACTTTAATCCCATCAACTTTAAGGAAGACCAGGATTGGACAGAATGTTGGATATTCGTGGTTTTGTTGATGCAGACTGGGCTGGAGATCTGGACCAGAGAAGATCTACAAGTGGGTATGTGTTTAACCTATTTGGAGGTGCAGTTAGCTGGATGAGTAAGAAACAATCTGTAGTGGCACTATCAACTACAGAGGCAGAATACATGGCAGCCACTCATGCAAGCAAGGAAGCAGTTTGGTTGCAGAGATTGTGTTCAAGTATGGGGTTAGTACAGGGAGCTATAAGGATAGACTGTGACAGCCAAAGTGCAATTTTCTTGCCAAAGAACCCTGCTTATCATTCAAAGACAAAGCACATTGATGTTCAGTATCACTTTGTGAGGGATATGATAGAAGACAAAAAGGTGTTGCTGGTAAAGGTGGACACTTTGAAGAATACTGCAGATGCATTGACAAAATCTGTTAGTTCTGAGAAGTTCTCTTGGTGTAGAGAAACAATGGGTGTTTCAGGGCTGGAAAAATGACTAATCTCTCCTGTGGCCCCCTGTGGAAAGAAAAAAACAAGTGGGAGATTGTTGGGTTGTGTTATATTCTTTCCACATAGTTAACAGGGGGTTTCAGGGGTGTAATTTTGGTTTTGGACCCTATGTTAGGTTGGGTAGACCCACCTATGGTTTTGTGCATGATTTTCGCACATGTTTTTTGGACGCAATGGTTTTGGATGCGATGGTTTTCGGTCCATGGTATTGGATGCTTTGGCATGTATAAATATGTATTGTAACATTGAAAGGAACATAATGAAAAATCAAGCCGGTAGTCCCGGTTTTGGGATCCATGGGAAAATCTCTGTGCATATGTGTTTTTATGTGTTATGCTCTCGCATTGTTTATTTTTCTGTGATTTAGAATTCGTATGCAGGTAATTTTTGTACTGGGTTAAAACCTACAGGTTGTTTGTACTTTCAACTGATGGAGGGATATTCGAATGGATAGGCAGTAAATGAGGAGGATTTACCTCCCATAATTCCTCTCCCTTGTCCCATTTGAGTTTTTGCCAAGGTCTTTTACCATAGTTCCTTGCTTTTACCTTTTATTCTTGCATTTCCCTTGCTTTTATCCTTTATTCCTACATTACATGCACATTAGACCACAAAGCGAAATATCCAACTCTAACTCATTTCATAAACAAAATATAATCAAAAGTATGCAATTGGTTGTGAGAGTAGTTGGTTTGACTAAGCTAGGAGGTGAATTAAGGCCAATTAAGGCCCATATAATTACTCAATGATGAGACTCATTAGTGCAAATTCAATTTTCAACTAGTTATCTGATAAATCAGCCATAATTAAGTCATGCATGCATGAAATTCAAATTATCTAGTTGTGATTGGAGTTGAAGGGAAGTGTATTATCAATTGTATAATTTTTTGAGTTGTACAGATGGTGCATGCACTCAAAGAAGGGCCTATAGGTATTACACAATTCTAATTGGGAATTTCCATTAATCATGGGGTAATTCCCAATGAAATTGTGCAAGGAAATAGGAGCTCGGTAGGTAGTAAAAGTGGCTAAGTATTGGCCAAAGTCAGCTTGTGAGGTAGTGAGATAGATTATACTTATGCAGAGTATGTTCAAGCTTGAACAAGCATTGCATTTCTTCTTTATTTTCTAACTAATGCAATATAGATAGGAAGGGGTTTTGAGCAGTTTATTTCCCCTTAGATAAATCTTTGAGCATATGTGATTGAATCTTGTCTCATGTTTATGTTGTGATTTGTCTATCTATTAATTGTTTCCGCTGATGAGTAGAGTAGATTCAAGTCTTTTTTCTAGCAAATTACATAAGCAGTTTGAATCTACAAGGAATTTCTACATGTTATGAGAGTAGGAATCACAATAGAAGAGAAGAGAATTCAAAGTTTATGTAGGAGGTTCAATTACGAGATCAATGTTGCAGGTTTTCTCCAGGACTGAGAAGATGACTTCCACCGGACTCAAACTCAAGTATGCTCTAGAAGGAACCACAAATTTTGTGGTATGGAAGATTCGTATGTTGGCAGTATTAGATTATAACAGGCTACTAGATTACATCAATACATATGTAGTTAAACCCCAGCAGTTGATACCTAGGATCTCACTCAGTGGAAGAAGGATGTGGCTAAAGCAAGGAGGATTGTATTGGAGGGAGTTTGAGATCATATTGTCTCGAATCTCCACTCGAAAAGAAACTCCATTCGTGATGTGGAAAACACTAACTGACTTGTTTGAGCAAAAATGACCACAAGAAGTTGGCACTAAAGGACAAGCTTCATAGCATCAAAATGAAGAAGGCTAAATCAATTCTGCATTACATGAGAAAATTTGCATAGTGTTGTGATGAACTTGGTGGGGTCAGTATTATTGTTCCATAAGAAGATATGGTAGTTCTAGCTCTATTGGGTCTTCCCGGTAGATAGCAAAGTTATCAGGATTCCATGAATAGTAGAGGAAACTACCAAGTTGGGAGCGGTTATGGTCTGATCTTGTGCAGGAAGAGATCAAGGGGAGCAACAAAGATGGAACTTCATCCAAGGTTGAGGATGAGGAGAATTGTGCCTTGGCTAGAAAGGAAAAGAAAGGGAAAGGGAAGAAATCCCAATCCAAAGGATATTCTAGTCAGGCGAGCAAGAAGAAAGACTAGTTGAAGATTAAATGTTTTCATTGTTATGAGTTGGGACATTATTCCATGAAGTGTCCGCACAATAAGGCTGACAGGAAGCCCTCAGGAGAAGCAGCAGGTATAGCTCTAGCTTCACAATTCGAGTTGGATTTCACATTCATTGCATGCACATTGACATCAATGATGAGAAACAACAAAAAAATAGTGACTTGGAGGATAACGACCTCCAGATGCACATCAAGATGGGAGATGATGGAAGGTATAGCATGACTAGTATCGGTACAGTTACTTTTCAGAGGGAGTTTGGCTCTCCTCAGACATTAAAAGATGTCATGTATATTCCGGGTCTGAAGAATAATTTAGTTTCAGTTGCTATGTTGGAAGATCATGGCTACGATGTGATATTTAGCAAAGGAACGGCTTTCCTTAGACATATCACCATGGAACAAGTGAAGTGGATCGAGGTTCATGTGAAGAACCTATACAAATTGGATGTAGAAGATTGTGTTGCCTTGAGCACAAAAGTAGAGAAGGTGCAAAGTCAAGACGTCATTGAATTATGGTGTAGGAGACTTGGCCATTTGCACCATGGAGCTTTGAAGATCATGCTGCAAATTTCTACAAGACTTCCCAAGGGTGCACTAGATCAGCGAGATGCATGCAAAGGGTGTACATTGGGGAAGTACACAAAAGCCACCTTTCATGATAAGGAAAGTAGAGCATAAGAAGTCCTTAAAAGAGTTCACTTAGATGTGTGTGGACCCTTCTCGATAGCCTCCAAGACCAAGCACAAGAATTATGTTATATTTGTAGATTATTTCTCACTCAAGTGTTGGATTTTCTTCATGCGGAAGAAAGACCAAACATTATCCAAATTTTTTGAATTTAAAGAATGTGTTGAGCAAGGCCCTAGCAGGAAGTTGAAGGCTCTCAGAAGCGATAATGGTGGTGAATATGTGTCGAATTAGTTCAATAACTTTTGTGCAAAAGAAGGCATTTGATAGGAGTTAATAACACCCCATAAGCCACAGCGAAATGGGGTGGCTGAGAGGAAGAACAGAAGTATTGTGGGATCTACATGGGTGATGTTACATGATACAACTGAGTTGGACATATTTGTGGGGTACACTAATACACCTCACAACTATCGGGTGTACCTTCCATCTCATGGGGTGACAGTTTTCGTAGAGATGTGAAATTCGATGAAGAGAAGGCCATGAGATGTTCCCTTGAGAGGGAACTTCAGTTTCATACAGATGAGGATATTTTCACTCCAAAGGAAGAACCTCTGGATGTTGTGGAGAAACCACAAGCAGAGGAGCGAAGTGTGGAATCACCCATTCATGTAGAGACATCCTGGGATGGAAGGAAGCACACCAGGGAAGCCAACAAATTATTACATGATGCTAGAGATAATGTGGGAGCACCCACATCATAGTGCAGGTAGAGGAGGTCTATATATCAATACACTAGGTACATGGCTCTGATGAGTGAGCTATTTGAGATAAAACCATCCTCATTTGAGGAAGCAGTACTGCAGAAGCCATTATGGGTTGATGCCATGGTAGAGGAATATGATTCCATAGTTAGAAATAGTGTTTGGGAAGTTAATCTGAAGACCAGAGAACAAGTCATTGGTAGGTTCGAGGTTGATCTACAAGGTGAAGCAAGCAGCAACCAGAAGCATCGAGAAACCAGATGGATGGAATTTATTACTAGGAAACCTTTGCTCTAGTAGCAAGGTACTCTTCTATCAGATCAATTCTAGCACTTGCAGCGCATATGGGAAGGAGGATACATCAGATGGATGTGAAGACAACAATCCTCAATGGAGTGACAGAGGGGGAGGTGTACATTGAACAATCGAAAGTATTTGAGACCTTCGACATAGAGTCGCATGTGTGTAGACTCAAGCGAGCGTTGCATGGATCAAAACAAGTAGCCCATGCTTGGTACACCAGGATCGACAACTATTTCACCAGGTTGGGCTTCACCAAAATTGAATCAAATGCAAACATTTACCATTTTGTTGTTGATGGTAAATTATTGAATATAATATAATATGTTGATGATTTAATTTTAACCGATGACGAGAAGTTGATCAAGTCTTGCAAAGAGGATCTTGCAAGAGAAATTGATATGAAGGACAGGGGACTCATGCATTATTTCTACAGTTTGGAAGTATGGCAAGGAAATGGGGAAATGTTTTTCTCTCAGGGAAAGTATGCCAACGAGATACTGAAGAAGTTCCACATGGAGAGTAGCAAACCCATGGACACTCCTCTAGCAAGTAACTAGAGGAAAGAGGATGTCACTTCAGGTGAGGAGGTGGAGGCCATTATTTACTGGAAGCTTGTGGGTTCACTTATGTATTTGGTGAACACATGACCATACATGTGTTATTTATTTGACCATCTTAGTCAAGCAATGGTTAAGCCAACCAAAATATATTGGAAGGAATCTAAACATGATCCGAATGGAAAATGGCATCAACCCATGGTACTCATCCACCCATATTATTCATCAACCCGTGGAATTTACCCATGGTATTGTAAATGGCATCCGCTTGTGGTATTGTAAAATCCACCCATGGTATTCATTCACCCATGGAATTGACCTGTGGTATTGTAACTGAAAAATACTATAAGTAACAAGTCGCATTTTGTAAAAGGACAGATTGTTCGCCACAATGTAGCCTTTACAAGTCAGAGGCATGTAGCGACCACATCCCTTCTCAGAGATAAGCTACCATCGCCCTAGCTAGTTTATTTCCATTTCTGTTTGTAAGCTTATTTTAGTATTTTACAGTAATGAAATGAAGTATTATTTCCACTGCATATCTGTGTTTATCGTTATCTTTGTATTTTGTTGCATTCATGTTTAAATCCAGATCAGTGGGTTTTAATAAAAAGTTTCTTTGTGGTTTTGTTTATTGGGAATTCTCCTATTCTTCTTCTGGCAATTCAAGTATTCAGATCTTGGGGGTCTCTCCTCCCAAGATCCATTTCAAGTTTTCAGATCTTGGGGGTCTCTCCTCCCAAGATCCATTTCA
>APFE030814493.1:0-11998 GCA_000404065.3 Pinus taeda | reverse complement strand
ATATAAATATATATGAAGTTTGATATGGACATAAAATAGATAAGATAGATTTTCAAATAGTTTATTTAAATCGTTTTTTGAAATATTTTTGAAAAATATAAGGTTTAAACATTTATGGGACACTTTTTTATTTCTAATTACTTTATAACATATTCATTTTTGCTTTTATAAACAACATTTTTTTCTAATAATTTATTTTTATTTTAAAGAAGCATATATTAACTCCACTAACAAAAAAACACACTTATAAATTAAAAATGAATTACATAATATTTAAAAAGGACCTCCTATAAATATATGATTTGAAACTTATGGAAACTGAATGTGAATGTGTTCTTCCATTGAACTCCACAATCACAGAAAAGTAAGAAAAAATCGGCACTATAGGAAATACCAGACTCACAAAATAGAGGGAATAGGGAAATATTCTGAAACAAGCTTAGAATTTCAAATATCAAATACTCTTTGCCTCTTAAATGAAAATTTCATAAAATTTTTACATTTTTCATGGGTTAGAAAAACAAAATTTGTGATTATCAACCTCCAACCTCCATTTATTAGAAAATCACTTTCCAAATTGTATGCTAACTAAAGACGAGAACCTAAAATCCCACAAAATACATACAGTAGAAGGTAAATGAATGCAAAAGAGTAACTAAAAACGGCAGCCTAAAATCCCACAAAATACATACACATTGCTAATCTGGAAGGTAAATGAATGCAAAAGAGTTACCAATTTCTATTGCTTTGAAACCTAGTATAAGTCTCTTCGAACTTTTCGGTATGGAAACCGTTGGAATTTGGTCCAATGGATACATAATTATCTATTTCCAAATGTTTATTTCAATTTGGATGTATCATTCAGAAACCTAAAGCTTTCCAAGTCGACACTCGGCCTTCACTTTTGAGTAGTCGACAATCAAATAGTTATGCCTAAATTAGACGAGAAAGTACTACAAAATAAAATTATGCCTAAATTAGACGATAAAGTATTACAAAATAAAAGAGGGCCAAAAGAAAATTGTTTAAACACTAAACCCTCACTTTACATCCCTGACTATACTTAGCAGTAATTATTAAGCTTTGAGACACCGTTTATAGTCGTCTATGTTAATGTATCTCCAAAACTGAACAAGAGAGTACACATTATCGTTAAAGAATTGAAACCAACGTTATAGGAAATAGCTTTGTCCACGAGATTAATCACCCTTTGCAGACCCCATAAACCCACTAGATGATGAAGTATTGTATTTCGCTTCGAATACATTTTCAGTCCACGAATTTGGGGAAAGTTTTGAAGGAGATATTGAGCAATCTTAGTGTGATAAATAGAGGCTAGGCTTAAATAGATGTTGGAAATTTTAAAAGCTAATGCCTTGATCTTTGACCAATAGATAGTTATTCCCAAAAGTTTATCTCTGTAAAAGTGAAAGAAAAAGCAATCATATATATGTAAATTAGTGAAATGGTAATAAAGCATATATCTAACTATTTATATTTGTTGTAGAAGAATCAATCAGAAACCTTACATGTCCAGAATAATAGTTGAGGCTTTCCAAAGTAATAATTTAGACTTTCAAGGAGTAGATCCCTTTATAGTTACCTCAAAATGCTTCCATTTCTTTATATAAATAGAAGCTTGAGAAATAATAAACAGAGAAATCAAACATTCAATCTCGTAGCTAGTGAAAATACACATTGACCATCTCGAGAATCCAAAAGGAAAGTCAAACATTTCAAAGAATTATACAAAAGAGAAATCTAATCGTTAGGGCAAATACTTATGGAGCACACACCTTGGATTGGCAAATTCAAATCACTTCCCTCTTGGGGAGAAAATTATAAGTCCCACTTCAACATCACAAAGCACCAAGAGCTCATAAGCTTTCTTAAGGAGCCCATTCGTGCACTTAGAAAATGTAACCTTCCTTCTCGTGGCATTCTTAGTCCTTTTCATCTCGGTCTTTCCCCTCACCATTCTCCTCCTCTCTCGTTTTTTCCCTCGCAATGGTCAATAACATTGTCTCTAGCAAATGAGATAAAATTCAAACACAATACTCGTTGATGATAATTGAGAAAGCTCTTGAACCCCAAAAGTTGACAATGAGAATGAGATTAAAAAAGGAAAAATTAATACTAATTACACACTTGTACAGATTCGTGGTGCTAGGTCTCGATTGAATTTTCACAATACTCCTATTAACTATCAACCACCAAAATGGTCCAGGTCAATATTGGTGGCCACCCACCTATTCCACTTGGACCTCCACCATTCTTTCTTTTAGTTTCCTTAATTGTAGCACAATTTACTATTTTTGGCAGTTTTTCGGGTCTTGAACTTTCAGAGTTGTTTTAAGTCTCTAAACAACACCTTTTTTGGAAAATGCGCAAACTGAGCTTGCAATATGGGTTTTCAGTCAAAGGTCACGTCAAATAGAGATTGTATGCCAAATTTATGACCCCCGGGAAGTTGATGTACCAATTTACCCCAATAAGGCCCATATGGTTTTGGCGCTTCATCTCTCTAATAGCGCTTGTGAAAATTCCATGTAATAAAAGTTAATAAAGGAAAAATAATAACCATGGTTGATGGGGCACTTATTTCAAGTTTAATGTTGGGCAAGACATCCTAGGGGGCGTTCATTTGGTTATTATGGCTAAGGAAATTGGCAAAGGAAATGGCTAAGGCTTTGGAAAGAAAAATTGGCATTTTTGACACATTTATTTATGAAAATAATAGAGATTAGGAGATATTCAGTACTCATTAATAAAAAGACTTCTAAGGATAAGTTAAGAACCTTTTTTCAATTCAGTTTTGGTGCTCTCTCATTATTCTCTCTCTCTCTCACTCTTGGACACTTAGAGTTTTCTTAAGCACTTGGGCACTGAATCAAGAAAGGCAAAGAAGGAAAGAGGAAGTGAAGATCATGTAAGGAAAAGCAGGATCAAGCAACTACAACAAGATTCTTTGCAGGTATTGATTTGCATGTGTGATTTCCTTGTTAGATATGGCATGCATGGTATTGCATATGGTTCTTTGTTGTTATGACATGATTTTTTCCAGGTGACAGTGTTCTTCAGCCTAGCCTTGCCATTTCTTGATAGTCTTGATGAGATGGGTTCTCGTACTTTGGTTGAGCTGGATTTCCTAATGGATTCGAAGTTGAGTGGGGTGGATCTTCGAAATGACAAACACATGGCCTAGTGGTCCTTAAACTAGACTGTGGGTCATGGTAAATCCACTCGCCTTTAACCCCTAAGCCAGACTATGGGTTGCGGTAAAGCTAGGATTGTGTGCCTTGGTGGGCCTAAGAATCTTTGTCGCTAAATGGTAGGATATATGGTAAATCCAAGAGGTGGGTTTCTCTTCGTTGGGCCTAGTAGTCCCACGATGGGATGTAAAGTAAGGCCTAGAGAGTGGGTCTCGATGTAGGGCATAGTGATCCTTGGATCAGACTATGGATTACAATAAAGCCTAAGAGACTAGGAGACACTAAAATTCCTCACAATGTAGGGCAAAGAACTTTGGTGGCATCCATACTTGTTTTGTTCTTTCGGTTGGTTATGCACCCTACATTCATGCTTGGAATATGGCATGGGGGTGATTGGCTAAAGAGAGCTTTAGCTAAAGAAATCTATGGTCAGTTGGAACATAGTAGTCCCATCCCAAGTTAGTTCTACACTCATTAATGAGAAATTCGTCCCTTTGGTTTTCATGTGCAAATGTATTGGTTCATATGTGGATTCTATGGCATACGTATTTACCCGTGAGGATTTCAATGGAAACCTTATATAACTTATTAAGCCCATGAATGATTTGACCTCATACACATTTCTAGGAGCTACCCATTCCATGATAACTCTTATCTTTTATGGATCCACTATTAAGTTTTCCTTGGAAACAACATGTCCCAATTAATGTACCTTTGTCTGAAAGAATTTGCGTTTGCTAATGATGGCATATATTAATTGATTTTCTCTTAGAAATATCAATAATGTTTCTAACTGTTCAACATGTTCTTCCTCATTCTTATAATATAACAATATAGCATCAATGAATACAATCACAAACTTGTCCAGATAAGGACACAACACACTATTCATCAAACACATGAAACTAGCTGGAGCATTAGTTAAACCAAAATGAACAACAAAAAAATCATAATTATCATACCTAGTTTGGAAAGCATTCTTGTATATGTCCTATTCTTTGATGTGTACTCGATGATATCATGATCTTAGATCAATACTCGAGAACATTGGTGCTCCCTTCAACTGCTTAAACAAGTCATCGATCCTTGGAAAAGGGTACCTATTATTGAGCGTTACCTTCTTTAACTACCTATAATCAATATGCAACCTAAGAGTACCATCCTTCTTCTTCAAAAACAATATTTGTGCACCCCACAGTGATACACTTGGCCTAGTGTATCCCTTGTCAAACATTTCCTTCAACTGCAACTTCAGTTCGACTAACTTTGAAGTGCTCATCCTATACGGAGCCATTGGTGTTGGTGTTGCTCTTGGCATCAACTCAATAGAAAATTCCACATCCCTATGAAGCAGTAGCTATGAGATATCTCGTGGAAATACATCGTGAAATTGATCCAAGATGGATACCTCTTCAAGACTTTTGCATCCTCAATATCCTTACCTTTATTACCGAAAATATGCACTGCAAACAATACACACCCTTTCTTGTGATTGTATTTTTCCTGCATAGTTGTAAACATTCTAACTAATGTCTCCTTCTTCTTACCCCTCCAAGATTCTCAGTTACCCATTGTTATCCAAGCGCTCGATAGTATTTTCATAATAATCCACCTTAGTCCTATGAATCTACAACCAATCCATACCCAGAGGAATATTTTATGAACCTAATGTAAGCACATTCAGGTGCTCTGATGTACGCATACCATTCACCTCAAATGCAAAAGATATTACCCAACGATGAACTCTTTTCTTAGTATGTGTTGTTCGGATGGGGTCCCCACAGGTAGAATTGAATTAACTTAGTCATTTTTTGTAAAGCATTTTGTAAAAGATGTAAAGTCTCTGCAAAATGTGGATGCAGAGCATGCAGATAGATAGAGTCAAAGGGGACTTAGCCCCTTGTTTATGGCCAATTTTGAAGACTCACCCATGAGTCAAGGGCCATGGTATTGTATTAGGAAAGCTATAAATAGTTGACTCATAGTGAGTCTTTGAGATATCTTTTGAAAAAGAATTGGGTATGTTGAGGAGTTTTTGTTGTCTTGAGAAAGAGCTAAGGTAGGAAGGCCCTGATTCTTGCGCTTAGGTAGAGAAAGGGAGTCTCCTACAACTGAGTGCATAAGAGGACTAGGTGGAGTCCGCAACCAAGTACATGGACCCCTGCAACAATGTGCGTAGGGGAGAAGAGTCCATAATCAATGAATTGAAGATCAATAAATACAGTTGTTTGAATAATTATTGTGTATTTCCATTGAATCTGTTTATGTTATATGTTGTCGATTAATGATATGTTTTCTAAAATATTGAATGAGTGCCACACAAATTCACCGAATCTGTCTTAATAATATATGAAATGAATGGTTATCCACTTTCGCTAAGTTAGAAGTTATTTCTCTCATGTTTTCTGAACAAATTAAGTAGATCTACACGAACTCCGATCTAGGGTTGCTTGTTGATTCGTGAAAGTAGGTAAATCAACTTTTTAAGGTCTGCAAAGACTGATGGTGGACTTTCATGAAGGTTTGAAGGCAACTTTATCTTAGTTATAGTAACGAGCCCTAGAAGTCTATCGATCTATGTGGAGGCAGATCTAAGGCACTAGAAGACACCACACTAGTATCTGGATTCAGAAACTTGGTTCTTACATCCCCAATACTGCTTCGGGTGAGATTGCAACCTGCGCTACCCAGGTTGTTGCGAAAGGGCCAACAGTGTAAGGTTTTGTTGGATGGTGCAACTAACTCTGAACCTAGGTCAGGACCCTCTAAGCCAACAAATGGTTCTGTTGCTGAGACATGGATCTGCTTAAAGA
Organism: Pinus taeda; assembly: GCA_000404065.3. NCBI lineage: Eukaryota > Viridiplantae > Streptophyta > Pinopsida > Pinales > Pinaceae > Pinus > Pinus taeda. The sequence goes on along the minus strand of APFE030814493.1, from coordinate 5,973 downwards.
GATGTGTGATGTCGCATCACTGGAATCGGACAAAGAAAGAGATTGAAAAGTGGTTAGATCAAAATATTTGTGAGTTTGTGGCTCAAGAAAACAGGAATTTACGCCTGTCCAAGCAGGATTGGTTGAATAGGTATCTGTATACAAGGGTACACAAAATCTTCTTTTGCACTTTCCCAATATATGAGTGGTTAGCTAAATTGACAGGTAGTCAAGGAAGGTGGAAGATTGTTAGTCCTATAGTGTGGACTCCAGAATTGATACAATGACTAGAGGCATCTGCAAACAAGGTCGCGCAGGTTGTTGATCATAGGCTTGATCGAATTATGGGAGGATTTGTTATTGAAAATTTGTAGTTGATACCTCAATCAACACCGTCCCTTCATCATCACTTGAACGAGGTTCCGCCATGATGAATGGTGGAAGTGAAGATCCAGAGAAATTTTTGTTTGTTGCGAATGTTGTATGGACATCGCAACAAATCACTGATGATAATATAAAGAAGGCACGATTGGTTACTGCCTTGTAAGATTGCGCGCTGACCTAGTATATAGAGTATTGCACTGATAATCCTCAGGTATCATTAGGAGAGAATGAGACAACTTTGAACAAAGAATTTAGTAAGCCTAAATATGAGGCCCAGTCGGTTATCGAATTTAAGGAGATCATAATGAGAGTCGATGAGACCCCTTGGGACATAGATCAAAGGTTGAAGTGCTAGACTAGACAGGCTAATATGAAAACCTCAGATAGCTAGCATCGTGAATGGTTTATCCCGTCGCTTTTGATGCATTTAAGAATTGCTTTGTCACAATAGAAGATAGCAATGCGGGCATAAGCATTAGAGATAGCGATGAGGCTACATGCACCACCTATTCAAGATACGAACCTCAAGGTATAACATATTCACTCACAGTTAGGAAGCATGCACCTAGAATTACAGACTTTAAAGAAGTAAAAGGAGACTAAGATAGAAGTGCGTGCGGAGGTTTGGTGCTTGAAGTGCAAGGGCCATGGGCACGATAAAGATCATTGTCCAGTACACATGAACTATCTTATAAGGGGAGGGCTAGCCCCATGAAGCCACAAGTCTCAGCCAGGCCAATCACAATAGTTGCACTATGGTGCTCCATTTGGCAAGTCATTGGGCAACATGCAATGGATAACTTCCACTTACATCACAATTTTGTTTAGACACCCTAGCAACTGCTTTGAAATTTCTGTAAATTTGTGGGCCATGATGAGCGACATGGTCGAAGTTATGAGCTGATGATGGAAATAACCCCTACTTACTGTATGAAAGCTGAAACTTGACCTCCAGATCAAGGCGCAGGAGTAGCACACGGGAATTTTCAAGGCCGAGGAAAAGGACGAGGAGGAGGACTTGGTAGAGGACGTGGTCAAATTATCTGCTACAACTATGGATAGTCGGGGCACTTCGCACGAGACTGCCCGAATCCTACACACCCTTCATGTCAATAATGTAGACAGTTCAACTATTCCATAGAAGAATGTCTGGTGCTAATAGCTAAAATGCAAGAGAAGAAAATGCAGCCTCAGCCTCCTATGTAGAATTTACAAACTATGAGGGCTAAGCCCTACGAGGAGGATCAGAACATTAATATTGTACTAAGAAGTGGTATGACGATTGGCACAGATAATGGTAAGTAGCGTGAAGAAGACGGATGGGTCTGCTAAGCTCCTGAGAAAGAAGTCACCTTTGACCTTAATCATGCTAAGGAAACATTCATGGAAGCAAAGAAGAGCTTCGCTGAGGCCTCTACCTCATGAAGCCAAGACAAGACACTAGAGACTAGTGTGACACAAGAGGTTGATCCTTCCGTACTCACTACATTTTTGGAGACCTGTATGAAGTTACTACATGATAGAAAGGTTATGGAAGGATTGCAAGACTTAATAGAAAAGTGTGCCAATAAGGAAAATACTTCTACGGAGCAACACAAAGTTAGAAAGATTGGTAAGCGGAAGGCAGAAACAAGATGTGAGATGTAGCTAAAAGCACAGATAGGTGATTAAGAAATGGACCAGGTCATTTTGGATCCGAGGTTCGATGCGAATGTTCTATCGAAACAGACATGGGAAAGGATGAGGATACCTACATTGCAGTGGTCTCTAATTTAGCTTAGGATGGCGAATAAACATACAATTATCCCCATGGGATGAATATATGGAGTAACGGTTTATATTGAAGGTACGAGTGTATTATTGAAATTTGAAGTTATAGAAATTTTCGATGACAATAATCCATACCCAGCGCTCCTGGGAATCGACTAGGCTATTGATATGAATAGGGTCATTAATTTGAAGAAGAAGACAATGTTGTTTGAAAGGAAGTCACTAAGGGTTATAATGCCACTAGATTCTATGGAAGGGGTGTGCTATACTGAACCAATTCACGATTACGTAGAAAGTGACGATGAGTTGGATCAAGTCTACAAGATAACAACGTGAGATTAGGATTGGATCAATCCAGTGGCAAATGGACGAATCACATGGGACTGAGAGAGTTCCTGCACTTTTGAATCAATTGAAGAATTAGAGAATTGGCAAAACTGCTTACATGAAGTATCTACATTGCGATGCAATATGATGGCGAAGTCACTATGTTTTGTTTCGTCAAAGGTAAGAAAGTTACCTTATTATGATGGTTTGATTGGCGTAGACATGTTTTTAGATGAATTTGAGTGTGAAGTCCCTGAGGACCACCGTTTTCAAGCATTGGAGTTGGCACTCTGCACTATGCTCGCATGATGGTGGGGTATGCATAAGGATAGTTTTGTTCGATGGCAAGATTACAGGCGAATGATGAACCTACGATTTGGGCATGCTAAGAAAATATTGACTAAGAAGTATAATGAGAGGGATTATCCATGCGATTACTTAGCGAAGTGGACCAAGGCATGGGGGACACAACCACAAGCCAAATGGTTACATATATTTTTTCATACCTTGGATACAATCCACCTGAACTAGTACCTTAAAATGGAGCTCTACCATGACACTGCAGAATGGGATGTATTCAAGGAAGGGTTCTTATTGACTTTCAACTTCAAAGGTGGGTTAGTAAGCATCGATGAAGTGCTTCAAGAGATTAAAGCAGTTATCTTTAGGACGCTGAAGGAACCTATGGCATGGACCCAACTGAATCAAAGCACCGAGCTGCGCCACACATTGGAATGCTATAATTTTACCATTGAAGAGGAGGAAGAAGACCCGAGGAATATCAATATTCCAGAGAAAAAAGGGCATCACACAGTAGAAAGACCGCAAGTAGAGAATGCATACATCTTTCCACCTTTGAAAACAAGACAAGTAAACATTGGCATCGAGGAGGAACCAAAGTTCGCAAATATTGGAGATTATTGGGATGATGCTACAATAGAAAAATTTGTTAAATTACTTGTGAATACCATGATCTCTTCCTGAATAAGTTTTCATATTTAAAGCGCATACTTGGTGATTTGGGCATTATGAGGATCACATTGAAGCCAGAGATGAAGCCTGTCAGATGAAGGCCTTATCGCCTTAATCCAAATTATAAGGAAAACCTTCGCCAAGGGTTGGATAAAATGTTGGAGATAGGCATTATAGAACATGTTGAAGAGTATTGGGTGAGCTTGATGGTAGTCCAAGAGAAGAAATAAAAGGGTGAAATATGGATCTGTGTAGATCTGCAGAAGCTTAATGATGCATGTGTTCATGATCCATTTCCGACGTCATTTACAGATGAAGTGTTAGACAATGTCAGAGGGTAGAAGGCCTATTCCTTTATTAACGAGTTTTATGGTTATCATCAAATTAATATTGCCCCAGAGTTTAGAAGAAAAACCACATTTGCAATAGAATGGGGTTGCTTTCACTACCCTGTTATGTCATTTGGGTTGAAGAAAGCACCTACAATATTTTATCGTGTAGTCATAGCAGTGTTCAAATAATTCATCCATAAGTTTCTGGAATTATACTTTGATTACTCAACTATGTTTGGCTTGGTGAAGCGCCATGTTGCAAGTCTACGCCTTATGTTGGATACATGTCAATGATACCAAATAGTGTTGAATTTGAAAAAATGTATATTCTGTATTCCCTTTGGGATCTTGCTAGGTCATGTTGTGTGTAAACAAGGATTGATGGTGGACCCTACAAATATTGTGGTGATTGTGAACGTGGAAGCCCCTAGGAATGTCAAGCAGCTGTGCATGACACTGGGCCACACATGATACTATAGAAAATTAATTAAAGCTTATGCTCAAATTACTGTGCCTGTGGAAAAACTGGTAAAGAAGGGTGTGACATTCTGTTGGAATGAAGAATGTTAGCATAGCTTGGCTACATTAAAGGAAAAGATGGTGACTTTGCCAAGCTTGGGATTTCCCTACTGGAAAAATGAATTTCATATACATGTGGATGCTTGGTGCATTGTGCTGGGGGCAATACTAATACAAGCAGATGGAGGAGAACTGGACCATCCTATAACCTTCACAAGTAGGAAGTTATCAAAGGTAGAGAAAAATTATTTGACAAGTGAGTGCGAGGGGTTGGCCATAGTCTACGCACTACAAAAATTCAGGCATTATCTGTTACGAGGGAATTTCAAGATGTATACAGATAATTATGCTTTAAAGTACCTAGTTAACAAGCCTGTGTTGGGGGGGAATATTTTCAGGTGGTTGTTATTATTTCAAGAGTATGATTTTGAAGTAGTTGTGAAGCTGGGGAATTTGAATGTTGGACCTGACCATCTGTCGAGAATTGAAACAGACGAAGAACCCAGTAATTTGGACAAAGGATTGCCCGATTCCCACCTCTTTACAGTATGTTTAGCTGATGACCATTTTTCCAACATTATTCACTTCTTAACTACAACGATAACACCTTAAGAATATATAAATCATGAGAAGAAGGAACTAGTAGTTCGTGTAGCCAATTTTTCGATCATTGCAGGACATTTTTACAAAATGGGGGTAGATGAAATATTGCAAAGATATGTTCCAGATTTTGAGCGTGATAGTATTTTCGCTGAAGCTCATGGGGGAGATGCGGGAGGCCATTATGCAGGGAAAGAAACCGTGTAGAAGATTTTTTGTATAGGATTATGGTGGCCAACATTGCACAAGGACTCCAAAGCATACTGTAAGGCATGCGATGCATGTCAAAGGATTGGCAGACTGTTGTGAAGGATTGAACTACTGCTACATCCTCAGGCATCTTTACAAGCATTTGAGAAGTGGGAGATAGATTTTATTGGGTCAATTCAAACACTTGGAAAGAAAATGGGCATGTGCTACATTGTCCCCGAGATGGAGTATTTGACCCGATGGGTGGAAGAAAAGCCGATTATGGATTGTACAGTGGCAACAGAAAAAAATTCTTGTTTGAACACGTCTTAACAAGGTTTGGATGCCTGAAGTTTTGATGAGTGATAGGGGAATGCACTTTCTGAATGAAACGATTAGCGTGATGACAGATGAATTCTAGTTCTACCATGAGAAGAGCACACCATATCATCAGCAGGCAAATGGGACTATCGAAGCTTTTAATTAAATCTTGGAGAACGCACAATGGAATGATTGGTATGTGCATGTACTTACACTTCTATGGGCCTATAGGATAACTTGTAATAAACTGATAGGAAAAATGTCGTTCAGATTGGTCTATGGGGTAGAAGCGGTGATGCCTATGGAGTACACTGTGCCTGGCATGCAAATAGCAGCTTTGACATATATGGTGGATCGCGAGGCTTTGGAGGAATGGATCGTGCAACTACAACAGTTTGTAGTTTTTAACCTCGTACATAAATTACCTGCATACAAATTCTAAATCATAGGAAAAATAAAAATGCGAGAGTGTAACACATAAAACACATATACACAGAGATTTCCCACTGGATCCCAAAACCGAGACTACCAGTTTGATTTTTCATTATGTTCCTTTCAATGTTACAATACATATTTATAC
>APFE030814488.1:26658-37555 GCA_000404065.3 Pinus taeda | reverse complement strand
TGAGGAATTTGGGGAATCTCAGTGATGGGAAGCATTTGGTAAGGTACTTTAAGGATAGGGGAAGGTGTATGAGCACCAGGAAACAAGTTTTGCCGATGATTTGACCGTCCAAGAGAAATTGTCTTCAAAACCCTAGGAGAGGGAAATGACCTTACCTAGGCGCAACTGAAGCATGAACAAGGTGTAAAATGACTCATTAGACACTGAGATGATAATGACAACCCTATGAATGATGATAGAATTAGCTTAATAGTGACATAGATTGGCATTTGGGCAACTTTGAAAGGAGTGAGAGCAAACCCTAGACCTAATGCATAGTGACCAAATTTTGCTTGAAGACTCACTGAAATGACAAAATTTGACCTTGACACTTCAAAATCACTTTGTAAGAGCATATTTGATCACTGGAGGAAGGCTGGAAAGACTGACACTAACAACGCCCATACCATATGTATCGTGTATTTGAGATATCATTTGTACTTCTCCACGCAGGTTTTCCAGCAGTAGTGTTTTCAGTTGGACATGTTCTCGTAAAGCATTTCACCCCTCTCTCCCTCTCGGGCCTCATGCTTTAGGGGGAATCTATTACACAACAATTTTTCACCATCCCTGCTACCCCTCTCCCGCATCTTGGAGGACTCATTTCGGGACCTATGGGAAGTGACATGACCTGCAAACACTTGCATTGCATTCCCTTGAACATGAGCTTCATTTTCCCTGAAGACATCTTCAGCTAAAAACCCCTAAAAATAGCTCTTTTTCCATTGGCGCGGTTCCATAGTGCAGCCCTCACGCCAATGAGGGAAATCCTCCAAAGAGGGCGCGCCAGTTGGCACTCTGTTGTAGATTCGCACCTGCGCCAACCATAATCAGTGGTGTTTTTTAACAAACAAACGGCGGAAGTTTTGTCCTAACAAATTCCTGGACTGCATCTATCTTGAGTTGGGTGGTTTGGCTATGGATTTCCATAGAGAGGAAGTGGTTTGCCACCTCTCATGGAAGCTTCCTTGATGATAGAGCCAATCCGATGATTATTGTGGATGATGCCAACTCCCCTTCCTCCATCTATAAAAGCTTATCCATTTTTCTTGGCAAGCTAGTTCCAGAGTTCCAGAGATTTAGAATTGTCAAGTTTCCAAGAGCCTTCTTAATTCCCATAAGGCCAAATCCAAGTAAGGATATTCTTGTCCAATAACCAAAGAGAGAGAGGCTTGTTCCTATTCCCAACAAGCTTTGCAAGACATGTGCTGCTGACTACCCAATCAAAGGAGAATCTAGCGTCAGAACTTTGGTTGTATTTTTCTTTGATGAATTATTAATAAATGACTATTGGTTATGGTTCCACTCTTATTGTTATTTGTGATGATGATGAGTTATATCCTTTTTGACTGATATATAGTTGCATATGTTGGATTTTATGTTTGTGTTTGTGTCATTTCTTGTATGTGCAAGTGTCCATTCATGGAGATCGTGGGGATTGTGATCTGTCAGAGCAAAGGAACGGGAGCACCACCTCTTATACAAGTACTAGTGTTGGAATCCAGGTAGGCCTTCATCACTGGCTTGTTAATTTTCAATTAGGAACTTGCGCTGTAGTGTTGTATGATTGTTGCTAGACCCGGTCTGGGCTAGTAGGGATCGCCTCTGTCTGCAGAGGGGATTTACCTCCTCAACATACCTGTGGCTAAAATGGTTGTTTCATCTCCTAAGTCTGACCCCAAATCTTTTTGAATAGATGCAACCGTCTTCTTCTTCTTGCCCTCAAAATTCTTAGGTCTCAGCTCTGAATGCAGAATCCAATAGTGCTCATCATCATGCCCATCCTTTTACAGTGAGTGCATGAAGACTTTATCTTTTGTGCAGTATTGGCCTTCCTTTCTTTCCATATCTATTTTCTTTTCTCCTTATTCTTTCTTGCAATGGATTTGGATGATCCCCCAACTTCTGGGTTCCCATTCTTTCCTCTAGCTTCTAGATGCGTAGCTTGAATAGATACCTCATCTATACTAGTGGGATTAAACATGAGGATAGTGTGCCTCATGTAGCTGTGTAGACCCCCTATGTACTTCATCAGAGTCTCAGGTGAGTCTAATGAAATTCCTAGAATCAAAGCTCTCTTCCTAAATTATTGGGTGTAACCCTGTACACTTTTCCCTTTCAATTGGCGAAGAGTTTGCTAGCTCATCATGGCTTGTTGCATATAAGCTAGTGGATAGAACTGTTTTTTGATTGCAGAAACAAATTCATTCCAAATAGAAAGAATCTTACCATGTTTCTTCATGTCAGCTTGTGTCTTGCCTTCCCACCATGCGAAGGCAATGCCTCCGAGGCGTAGGCTGGCCAGTTGAATCTTACTCTTGTCTGAGTCGATACTCTGCACTCTGCAATACACAGACATTTGTCTGATCCAATTATCTAGCTTCTCTCCATTCAACTTTCCATCATATATTGGAAAATCAAATTTAACATCTAATTTAATCAAAGATGCCTTCTTTTTATGTTCAGGGCTATTAGGAGGTGTGAAAACGATTCTTCTTTCCCTTTGCCTTTTGAGTGGTCATGGAGGAGATATTATTCTTCTCCTTGATCTTGTTTGGAGCCCGATGAATCCTCATATTTATGTTTCCTAAAGTCCTTATACATTTCCTCTACCATGGACCTCATGGCCAGGAAACTATCTATAAATTGAGGGTCTAGCCCCAAAGGACTTTGTTCTGACATTTTCTTCTGAGGATAGAATCTTCCAATCTCCAGGTTAGTTTTGACCAGCTCTCCTTCTCCTAATTTAAGCTTTGATCTAGTTAGCATTCAACAACAAAATCCAGCACAAGCTTGTCTAACCTTAAACAACCTAGGAGCTCTGATACCACTTGATCTGAAATCACTCGTGAATGATCTCAGTGAATTACTGAAGGTATTGCAGACTCATGTGCTGGGGTGTGTCTATGTTATTTTAAGCAACGGATTGATAATATTGTGAAATACACATACACTTGAAATAGTAAGAGAAACATAGTAAGCAAATATAAAAACACAACAAAGTTAATAAGGAGTTCACCCAATCCTCTTGGGCTACGTATCTTGGTCCAGCCTTCAGTGGTGGCCTTTTCTATTGTGACTTAAAGCAGAGATTTTACAATAAGGAGATCAATTTGAGTCTCGCTTAATAGATGATGATCAATAGGGTGGTACTTGGATCCCCCAAGCCTTTAGAGTACACAGACTTCCCCTTACTGGATCTTGACCTTAACTGGTCTCAATGTTATGAGTCCAATTTGGTACTCAATACTTGATAGGTATACATAGAGGAGTTGCTTAAACCTCTCAAGCCCTCTCTGGAGTTCACAGACTCTTGGAATCTCTCCGTCTATATCTTCTCGATGCTACCTTTGCTTTGCAGGTCAACTCGACTTCTCTGTTCTCTGCATTTCGCTTCTTTCTCTACTTCTGTTCCCCCTGTTCTATGTTGGTTTGTGTCTTAAAACCAATCTGCTCCCTGACTGTTCATTTCCTCTTCTTGACTCTCTAGATCACCTGCCTTGGTCCGCTGTAATTCCCCTGCTCTGCGTCATCATCGCTGTGTAATGCTGCACAGAGAGGTGGCCACTTGTCTCCTTACAGACTGAGTGTCAGTTTTCTTTTGAACAATCATTATTTCTGTTACTCCAGGATTTTCCCGCGAAACTGATCCTTCTGCCAACTCATCGGTCATGAGGGACCTCAAATCTTTATGTGCCTCAGTCTATTTTCCCATCAAATCCAATCATCCATCGGGTTAATTCTCCGTTGTTGATCTAGAGTCTCCAGATCCTACAGTCTTCGTCTATATGATGTGGGTAAGTTGCTCGACCATTACTCACGTGATGTAAGTGGTTTTCTCTCTCATCCGCTGGACATGCATCGCTCGGTGTATGGCATCGCGCTGAACTTGGCAAAACAAGCTTACTGCTCGAAGTGCACGCGATATCCTGCCGGTTTCGAGTGTGGGATCCACCTTCTAATGTTTTCCTCACGGTTTCCTTTTTTCCTTGTGACCAAGCACTTGGGGCTTTCCTTCTTTGAGGGTTTTGTCTTGCGATATGTGATTCGTGTATAAAAACTGCCTTTGTTTCTGGATCTGGCTTCTGATTGCCAATTTGCGTCCATGCGCGGTCTCCATGAGCCAACGGTCAGTGTGCTTTGATCAAAGGTCCTCATTATTCCGTGTAGGCCACAATCACCATTGTCTAGAGGTCATTTTTGATACTTGTTATTCATAATATTAGATCTGACATAATTTTGAAATAGTCATGAGAAATGTTTAAGGATCCAATTTGGATCACCTTGGCCGTTCACTGAGCTTCTACTTGTTTCACATTTTCAATTGTCTTCTCGGTTACTGCTCCTGCATTGTTAGCCTAAAGCTTTTGTTAAATCGTTTGCAGAGTCACAAGCTTGGCTTCGATGTTTCCTCTGGCTACATAAGCTTCCTCCAACTAGGGCTTTAGTTGCATCTTCAACATGGATTCCTTGTGCAACACTGCATCCATCTATTCCTTCAGTTGCTTGGCTTCCTACAACTTGGCTAGCCTCTGTGTTAGTGCAACGGTTCATGCTGTGCCATTAAATTCATCATAGCATTGTTGTAGTTTGTGCACTTCCATCTCTAGCCTCTGGATGTTTGGGTCCTCTTGCAAGCCAGTCAGGACCTCAAACGATTTCTCGAACAACAGTGTGAAGTCTGTTACTGTACTCTCCACCGCCACTACTGCTTCTATGAAAGAGGCTGCCCATTGTTCCTTTACCTTCGGTGGCATTGAAGGTTGGGCCCTCAATTGGAGCTTTGTAATCTGTAGGTTCATCTCCAATTGAACCCATGCCATTTATGTTCGAGTGTCGTGCACCCTTATGGCCAATTTGCGGATGTGGACCTCCACTGGCTCCTCCTCTGGAATGGCCAATTCTGGGACCATTTTGCATGCCTCCTCCATGACCTGCATGATCTTCTTGCTCTGGTTGGTCACCTCGGCCTCAACGATGGTGGCATCATTTCTATGTAGGGCCATCTGTTCGTTGTTTATCTATTATTCCCTGATCACCTGGAGGGCGCGGTGCTCACATGCCCTTAGCTCTGCAATTACTCCATCTTGCAAGAGGTGGAGCGATTCACGCGGAAGCATTGCCAGGTTCATTCAAACTCGCTTCAAGGCACTGATAGTGGGCTTGTCAGCCTCATTTTTTGTCGTTAGTGCTCCATCCGGCAACACTATCATACTGGAAGCCTTCGTGTGCAGCATATCGGCAGCCTCTGAAGTGCTGATGGCCAAGCTGGTAGACACTGTACCATCCTATGATGCACGGGTCTGTAACTCTTGCAACCCTGTCTGGATGGCCCCTAGTATGATCTACTGCTACTTTTCAAATTGCTACAGGGCCTCCGCATTGACATCTATGACTATGTCACCGATGTCATATAAGTCGCCGTCCGTCAATGTGATAGCGTCCAACAAGGTCTTGGTCACTTTGGATTTCTTTATGGATCCTCCCTTCTCTAGCTCTCTCGAGATGAGATGTCCCCACCCAGACACGAATGCAAACAACTGCCATGTTCAAGAGCGACATACTGCCGACACAACAATGATTCTGGTTCCATTTTCCCCATCATTTCTGGTGAGTACCTGGTTATTTTTAATGACAAGCTTGAGGAGGATAGCATATGCTTGTAAAGCGTCATTTCGATGGAATCCAATGTCATCAAGTTTTAACGAGTCTGACAAAGGAAGAACTTGGCGTCTTTTCATGTTTAGAGAGTTTGAAAAGACAGCGGAAAAGTAAACTCCAGGGGTGTCCTTTTTCGTAAAGTTGTGTCTCTTGAGCCCGAAAAAGTATAAAAATATGCTTGAAAGAACCGCCCGACCATTATGATCGAGGAGTACTTTTCATGATTAGTGATTTCGACCTGAAAAAGTAAAAGAGCAATCAAAACCACGTCGCTTCTTAATCGTTAACGAGCCTGAAACGACAAGGGCCTTACAATCTTTTCGTCTTTATACGATCGGAAAAGAGTTTAAAGACAATCACCTCTTATTTAAGTTCAATGAGTCAAGAGGAATAACTCGGTAATCTTTTCATCTTTAAACGGTCAGAAAAGAGCTAAAAGCAGACCTCCATTTTTATTCTCTTTAACGAGTCAAAAAAGGGAAAAAATACTCGGCAATCTTTTCATATTTTACGAGTCAGAAAAGAGCTTAAAGGTGACTCATCCTAAAGGAACGAGTGGTATAAAGGGTAGCAACTGGTTCCACAATAGTGGAACTGCTCAAAACATGTAATGGGAAAGAGGCTGGCTAACAAAACCACTCTTAACTGCGGTCCCTCAGGAAAGGAAAAACAACCAAGTGAAAGCATATGATCGGCCACAGAGATGGTGGCGATGGGATGAAAACAACCAAGGCTCATCTAACAGAATTTAGTGGATAAAGACAACAATCATGAGATGTAAAATGGGTATGGTTTCATTTTTAAACAAGCTTGAACCATGGAGAACTCTGCTTGGATTTGGTTTCATGTCTACACAAGCTTGAAATGAAAAACTATGCTTGTTATAAGTTCGCATGCCCCCAACATAATGATGCAAAACGGCCCCCCAAGCTTCATTGCATTCAACAAAGTGGATGGAATGAAGGTTCAATTTCGAGATCTTGGAAATACTCGACTTGTATTTGACGAGATTTTAATCAAAAGACTCGATTTGGAAAGGGAGTTGTTTCATTTTTTAATGAGGTTGACACAGTAAAAGAACTATCCTCATAAGCCTTGTTTCATTTTTTAACGAGCTTGACACAAGATTAGGAACTATGCTCGACCAGACCCAGTTTCATTTTTTAAGGAGCTTGACATAGGAAAGCAAACTATGCTCCGACCAGACCTAGTTTCATTTTTTAAGGAGCTTGACATAGGAAAATCCCCAGCGGAGTCGCCAAATTGTTGAGGAGGTAAATCCCCTCTACAGACAGAGGCGATCCCTACTAGCCCAAATTGGGTCTAGCAACAATCATACAATGCTACCACACAAGTTCCTAATTGCAAATTAAAGGCCAATGATGAGGGCCTACCTGGATTCCAACGCTAGTGCTTGTAGAAGAGTTGACACTCCTGTTCCTTTGCTCCGGAAGATCATGATCCCCATGATCTCCGCGAATGGACACCTGCACATACAAAGAATGACAAAAACACAAGCATAATATCCAATAGATGCAACTATATATCAGTTAGAAAGGATATAACCCATCATTATCACAAAGAAAAATAAGAGTGGAACCATAACAATAGTCATTTATTAATGATAAACAAAGAAGAATACAACCATAGTTATGACGTCAAATCCTCCTTTGGCTGGGTGATCAACAACACCTATCTTGCAAAGCTTGTTGGGAATGGGAACAAGCCTCTCTCTCCTTGGTTATTGGACAAGAATCTCCTTACTTAGATTTAGCCTTATGGGAATGAAGAAGGCTCTTGCAGCATGAAGCTCTTGGTAACTTGACAATTCTCAATCTCTTGAACTAGCTTGCCAAGGAAAATGGACAAGCTTTTATAGATGGAGGGAGGGGTGTTGGGATCATCCACAATTTTCATGGGATTGGCTTTATCACTAAAGAAGCTTCCATGAGAGGTGGAAAACCACTTCCCCTCTATGGAGATTCGAAGCCAAACAACCCAACTCAAGATAGATTCAGTCCAGGAGTTGGTTAGGATGAATCTTCCGCTGTTGGTATGTTAAAAAACACCACTCATTATGGTTGGAGCAAGTGCGACTCTGTGACAGAGCGCCAACTGGTGCGCCCTCTTTGGAGGATTTCCCCCATTGGCGCGAGGGCTACACTATGGAACCGTGCCAATGGAAAAATGGCTATTTTTAGGGGTTTTGAGCAGGAGATGTCTTCAGGGCAAATGAAGCTCAAGTTCAGGGGAATGCAATGCAAGTGTTTGCAGGTCATGTCACTTCACATAGGTCCTAGAATGAGTCATCCAAGATGCGGGAGAGGGGTAACAGGGACAGTGAAAAATTGCTATGTAACAAGGTTTATAGCCTTGCCTTTCTCTTATGCTGTGGGCTTTGGTGGGTTTCGTCTTGGCTAGGCACACACCGGTATGGCAGGTTGTTTGCCGTTCTTATCCTTCACAATTCCCCTGGTTGGGGTTGGCTTCGGTCTCAGCATTCTCAGGGATCTAAGGACCTTCGGTAATATTTTAGCTAGTTCCAGAGCAACGACTTCTATAGCAGCTACTTCGGCCTCCATATCGATTTCCTACACATTCTCCTTGGCTGCCACTTCTTTGGTGTTCATAGATTTTGCGCTTGTCAAAATGATGCTATTTACTAGTTCCTATGTCTCCTTTGACAACTGTTTAAACGCTGGACTCACTATAATATCTTGAAAGAATTCACGGTTCATGTGCACTTGAGAGTGCAACAACTCAATTCTCAAAATCCAAAGTGTTCTTTGTTGGAGAGCCACTTGTAATTTATAAGGCATTTTGAATTCAAATCCAACCGTTCTCCCCAAAATCAGTTCATTAATGCCAGATTGGTGGTAGATTTTCAAGCATCTAAGCCATAAATGTTGTCTTGAATGTTGATCGCCCACTCCATTTGGCCTCACTTCTGCCATCTTTTCATGAACAGTGACTTTAATAGTCACTTTTCGGCCAACCTGTGCTATTTCTCCCTGGGTAGCGTAGCTCCCTCCATGCTACCGTGGGCCCAATGACAATTCCTTGCTTCACACCATCTTCCAATTGCGCAACTCCCCAACCCGGGTAGTGTAGTTTATAGTCCCGCACCTCCTTTTAGTTGCCTGGAGTGCTAAGATTGTGTTACCTTCATTTAGTCACATGGCTAGACCGTCGGTGCATGGCTTCAAGCGACTGCCATTCACCTTTCCTGGGAAGGGTTCTCCATTCAATTTGACCAGCTGTACCACTCCACCAACAGTCATTTCCTTAATGACCTAGGGCCCTAAATAATGCATCCTAAATTTCCCTAGAAATTTATCAAACTTACTATCATATAGAAAAACCAGGTCATTTACCTTAAAGGTGCGCAACTTAATGTGTCGATCATGCCATGCCTTTTCATGCTTCTTTTGGACCTGCTAGTGAAATCAAGCTAAAAATATTTCTTCCTCCAGTTCATCTCACTGGGAAAGCCTTTCTTCTAGGGCTCCATGTTCTGTCATACCTATGAGCACTGCTATGTGCAGGCTAGGCACAATATACTCCATAGGTATTACCACTCCAACACCATAGACAAGCCTAAAAGGGGTTTGTCCAGTCCACTTCTTATATGTCGTTTGATAAGCCCACAATACTACAGGTGATCCGGATCTTGGGAGGAGAGACCCCAAGATCTAAAAGATTGAAGTGGATCTTGGGAGGAGAGACCCCCAAGATCTGAAAACTTGAAATGGATCTTGGGGTAGAGACCCCCAAGATCTGGAAACTTGAATTGCCATAAGAAAAATAAGAGGAGAATGCCCAATAAACAAAACCACAAAGAAACTTTTTATTACAACCGATAATAACTGTAAAGGCTACATTGTGGCGGACCATCTGTCCTTTTACAAAATGTGACTTGTTACTTATAGTATTTTTCAGTTACAATACCATGGGTCAATTCCATGGGTGAATGAATACCATGGGTGGATTTTACAATACCACGGGTGGATGCCATTTACAATACCATGGGTAAATTCCATGGGTGAATGAATACCATGGGTGGATTTTACAGTACCACAGGCGGATGCCATTTACAATACCATGGGTAAATTCCATGGGTCAATGAATAATATGGGTGGATGAGTACCATGGGTTGATGCCATTTTCCATTCGGATCATTTCTCCCTTCTTAAGAAGCAATGGTCCCCATTGCGTAAAGTTTCCTCCTGCGAAGCCTTTGTTAAATATGAAGAGCCACTGAAGATAAGGGTTTTATGTGGTTAACCCAAAACCCTGATACATGAAGATCCGAGGATAGAGATACCCTGTAATGCTTGTGACTAACTGTGATGCTCACAGTGTGTGGCCTAGCAAATGGACTTCGATGAAGTGTGGGTTTGTGGATGACCCACAACCGTGATGTTGGTTGCTGATGAAGTAGCAGGTGCCTACATAGCTTGGGGTGGGAGGGCACATCTCCAAATAACCCAAGCCGATTGCTGCTATGTTGAAACTGATGAATGTGAAGCAGGTGCCTACTAAAGTGGGGTGGGAGGGCACGTCTCCAATGGGAACACACTCCGAATGCTGCTCCAGAATTAAAATGGACATAACTCGGCCAATATAACTCAGAATATTTATTGTAACCTATTTTTAGAAGCAGAAGGATCATTTTGCATCTTCCCATGAGTTGGAAATCTTTATCTGGACACTCTGAGATCTCAGATTTGTGCTGCAACAGTTCCGCCGTCACAAAAATTCTGATAAAATAACTGATTTTAAATCAACGATATCTCCCACATCCGAACTCCGATTCGACCCATTTTTTTTGAAATTGGGTGATTTTTTGAGAGGAATCCAGATCTGGTATTTGTTTTTGTAAATTTTGTACCAAATGTTTCAGATCTGATCTGCAAAGTCGCCGCCCAAAAAAAAAAATTCCTTCAAAAAAATTGAGACTGAAATATGCATGAAACCCTCATTCCCATGGAATCATAACCTGCTCTGATACCACTGATCTAGATCTTGGGAGGAGGCCCCCAAGGTCTAAAATATTGAAATGGATCTTGGGAGGAGAGATCCCCAAGATCTGAAAACTTGCAATGGATCTTGGGGGAAAGGCCCCCAAGATCTGAAAACTTGAAATTACCAGAAGAAAAATAGGAGAATGCCCAATAAACAAACCCACAAAGAAACT
>APFE030814488.1:7822-26638 GCA_000404065.3 Pinus taeda | reverse complement strand
ATCTGTCCTTTTACAAAATGTGACTTGTTACTTATAGTATTTTTCAGTTACAATACCATGGGTCAATTCCATGGGTGAATGAATACCATGGGTGGATTTTACAATACCACGGGCAGATGCCATTTACAATACAATGGGTAAATTCCATGGGTGAATGAATACCATGGGTGGATTTTACAGTACCACAGGCGGATGCCATTTACAATACCATGGGTAAATTCCATGGGTCAATGAATAATATGGGTGGATGAGTACCATGGGTTGATGCCATTTTCCATTCGGATCAACAGGTATGCATAGGTCCAAATCACTTCACTGAGCATTACAAACCTTGGTCAATGCATTTTTGAGCACTTTTTTGAATGCTTCCACTGTCCCATTAGCCTGCGGGTGATAAGGCGTACGCTTTTGGTGGTATACCTGAAATTCCTCTTTCAATGCGCTGATCGTCTCATTCAGGAAGTGCGTACCATGATCACTCATCAATATCTTTGGACAACCAAATATCGTTAGTACATGCTCAAATAGGAACTTCACGGCAGTTGCAACCTTGCAATCCTTCACCAATTACGCTTATGCCGATCAAGTTAAATACTATGTTGCAGTGATAATGTACCTTGCTCCAGTCTTTCCTTGTGGCAGAATGGGTCCTACAAAATCTATTGCCCACTTCTCGAAGGGTTGCAATGTCATTTGTGGATTCAAAGTCACCTCATCCCTCTGTGATGGTCTACCAGTACTTTGACACACATCTCATGCCTTGCAATATGGTTTTGAGTCCCGATGAAGGGTTGACCACCACAACCCTATGCGTAGAATCTTCTGCATAGTTGATATCCTTGCATGATGGCCTCCCGTAGCGCCCCCGTGAGCATTTGCGAGGATGTTTCTTCTTTGGAACTCAGGTACATACTGTCGTAATATCTCATCAGTTCCCATCTTGTACAGATGCCCAACAATGATAGAGAAATCTGCTACACACACCATTAATTCCTTCTTTTGCTGGACAGTGTATCCTTCCAGTGCAGTTCCTGTTGTTATGAAGTGTATCATGTCCTTGAAATGATCATCCGTGATGCACACTGCAAATAGTTGTGCATCAAGGAATCCTTCTTCAAAGTTAGTAGGTTCCTTCCCTGTTTCGATGCATGATAGATGGTCTGGTCCTGCATTCAATAATCTAGGCTTCACAACCACTTCAAAATCATACTCCTGGAACAATAAGAGCCACTTGTAGATTCTCCCCCCAACACAGGCATATTGACCAGGTACTTCAGTGCGGAGTGATCCGTATACATCTTAAAATGGCCTCCCAAAAAATAGTTCCTATACTTCTAGAGTGCATACACCATAGCTAGCCCTTCGTGCTTGGTAATGGAATAATTCTTCTCTGCTTTGGATAATCTTCGGCTTGCAAATGTGATAGGATGGTCCAAGCCTTCTTCACATTTAACTAGCCCTAATACAATCCAATCATCAAAATATAACTCCAGGAGCTTATGAATAAATTCCTTGAACACGGCAACAACTATGCGCGAGAAGATCGTAGGCGCATTCTTCAACCCGAACGGTATCATGGTGTACGAAAATCAACCCCATTAATTCGCGAAGGTTTTCTTGCTCCTATCTTCCAACGTGATTTTGATCTAGTGTTACCCAGAGAACCCATCAGTGAAGGAATATGCTTCTTGGCCACCTGAATTGTCCAACACTTCTTCAGTGAATGGAGCAGGAAAGGGTCATGTACACAAGCATCATTCAGCTTCCTGAGATTAATGCATATCCTTATTTCAACCTTCTGCTTCTTTTCGTGTACCACCATTGGACTTACCCAGTCAGATTCTTCCACAGGCTCAATGATGCCTGCCGCTAGTATCTTGTCTAGCTCTAAGTGGACCTTCTCCTTATATTTCGGATTGAGATGGTAAGACCTTTGCTTAACTAGCTTCGCATTGGGTTTCAACATGATCTTCATCATTCCTAGGTCCCCGATTATCCCTTTCAGATATGTAAATTTGGTAGGGAATAAATCTTGGTATTCATAGAGCAATTCAGTGACCTTATCTACCATCGTGTCGTCGTAGTAGTCTCCAATCTTCTTGAATTTGGGATCTGCCTCAGTACCAATGTTTAATTGTTTCGTTTTCAATGGCACAGTTATATCAGGGTTCTCAATTTGCGACCCTTCAACCTCACGGTGACCTTCTGTTTTCGGAATGTTATTCTTCCATGGATCCTTGTCCTCTTCTTTAGTAGTTATGTTATAACATTTTAGCGCGCGACTCAGTTGAGTAGCCCATTCCAGCTGAATCTGTTCTAAAGGATCTTGTGGAATCCTAAAGATTGCTGCTTTCACCTCTTGTAGCACTTCATCAATATTGTCAAACTTGCCCTCAAGACTGAATGTCAGCATGAACCCTTCCCACAGGATATTCCATTTGCCTATCCCAAGGAGGAGCTCTGTTTCTATGCACCAATTCATTAGGACAACATATAGGGTATGACATAACAAGTGCACCCATTCAGGTTGGGGCTTTTCTCCATAAGAATGGGCCCATTTGGCCAATTGCGCGCGTGGATCATCCTACCCATCATACTTGTCTATAATTCACATCTTCGGCTTCCAGAAGCGAGTTCTCATCATCCTCCTACATTAGCACATGTTGTAGCATTCTTTGGTTTTGGTAAGTTAAAATAAATTAATCTAGAAAATGAAAATATTTTTCAAAAAAATGTTAAGCTAGGATATGGACAAAAAGAATACTGAATAAAAATGTTAGGAAATATTTTGATAAATATGTCCATATCAAAGAAAATGTTAGAATATATGCCCTAAAAAGTGAAGGAAAAAATAAATTGTTAAGTTAGAGAGAAAAGCAAAAAGCAATAAACTCTGAAAGTGTTGCAAATCTAAATGCCACTACTTTTACTCTAATTCAGTTTAAAAAATAATAGTTGTGTGCAGTTTGTTTATATTCCACACTAGTTTATTTAATCCAATTTACTAGTTCCTATGTCTCCTTTGACAACTGTTTAAACGCTGGACTCGCTATCAGATCTTGAAAGAATTCACGGTTCATGTGCACTTGAGAGCGCAACAACTCAATTCTCAAAATCCAAAGTGTTCTTTGTTGGAGAGCCACTTGTAATTTATAAGGCATTTTGAATTCAAATCCAACCGTTCTCCCCAAAATCAGTTCATTAATGCTAGATTGGTGGCATATTTCAAGCATCTAAGCCATAAATGTTGTCTTGAATGCTGATCACCCACTCCATTTGGCCTCACTTCTGCCATCTTTTCATGAACAGTGACTTTAATAGTCACTTTCTGGCCAACCTGTGCTATTTCTCCCTGGGTAGCGTAGCTCCCTCCATGCTACCGTGGGCCCAATGACAATTCCTTGCTTCACACCATCTTCTAATTGCGCAACTCCTCAATGCGGGTAGTGTAGTTTATAGTCCCGCACCTCCTTTTAGTTGCCTGGAGTGCTAAGATTGTGTTACCTTCATTTAGTCACATGGCTAGACCGTCGGTGCATGGCTTCAAGCGACTGCCATTCACCTTTCCTGGGAAGGGTTCTCCATTCAATTTGACCAGCTGTACCACTCCACCAACAGTCATTTCCTTAATGACCTAGGGCCCTAAATAATGCATCCTAAATTTCCCTAGAAATTTATCAAACTTACTATCATATAGAAAAACCAGGTCATTTACCTTAAAGGTGCGCAACTTAATGTGTCGATCATGCCATGCCTTTTCATGCTTCTTTTGGACCTGCTAGTGAAATCAAGCTAAAAATATTTCTTCCTCCAGTTCATCTCGCTGGGAAAGCCTTTCTTCTAGGGATCCATGATCTGTCATACCTATGAGCACTGCTATGTGCAGGCTAGGCACAATATACTCCATAGGTATTACCACTCCAACACCATAGACAAGCCTAAAAGGGGTTTGTCCAGTTAACTTCTTATATGTCGTTTGATAAGCCCACAGTACTACAGGTATGCGTAAGTCCCAATCACTTCACTGAGCATTGCAAACCTTGGTCAATGCATTTTTGAGCACTTTGTTGAACGCTTCCACTGTCCCATTAGCCTGTGGGTGATAAGGCGTACTCTTTTGGTGGTATACCTGAAATTCCTCTGTTAGTGCGCTGATCGTCTCATTCAGGAAGTGCGTACCATGATCACTCATCAATATATTTGGACAACCAAATATCCTTAGTACATGCTCAAATAGGAACTTCACGGCAGTTGCAACCTTGCAATCCTTCACCAATTACGCTTATGCCGATCGAGTTAAATACTATGTTGCAGTGATAATGTACCTTGCTCCAGTCTTTCCTTGTGGCAGAATGGGTCCTACAAAATCTATTGCCCACTTCTCGAAGGGTTGCAATGTCATTTGTGGATTCAAAGGCATCTCATCCCTCTGTGATGGTCTACCAGTACTTTGACACACATCGCATGCCTTGCAATATGGTTTTGAGTCCCGATGAAGGGTTGACCACCACAACTCTATGCGTAGAATCTTCTGCATAGTTGCTCTCCTTGCATGATGTCCTCCCGCAGCGCCCCCATGAGCATTTACGAGGATGTTTCTTCTTTGGAACTCAAGTACATACTGTCGTAATATCTCATCAGTTCCCATCTTGTACAGATGCCCAACAATGACAGAGAAATCTGCTACACACACCATTAATTCCTTCTTTTGCTGGACAGTGTATCCTTCCAGTGCAGTTCCTGTTGTTATGAAGTGTATCATGTCCTTGAAATGATCATCCGTGATGCACACTGCAAATAGTTGTGCATCAAGGAATCCTTCTTCAAAGTTAGTAGGTTCCTTCCCGGTTTCGATGCATGATAGATGGTCTGGTCCTGCATTCAATAATCTAGGCTTCACAATCACTTCAAAATCATACTCCTGGAACAATAAGAGCCACTTGTAGATTCTCCCCCCCAACACAGGCATATTGACCAGGTACTTCAGTGCGGAGTGATCCGTATACATCTTAAAATGGCCTCCCAACAAATAGTTCCTATACTTCTAGAGTGCATACACCGTAGCTAGCCCTTCGTGCTTGGTAATGGAATAATTCTTCTCTGCTTTGGATAATCTTCGGCTTGCAAATGTGATAGGATGGTCCAAGCCTTCTTCACATTTAACTAGCCCAAATACAATCCAATCATCAAAATATAACTCCAGGAGCTTATGAATAAATTCTTTGAACTCGGCAACAACTATGCACGAGAAGATCGTAGGCGCATTCTTCAACCCGAACGGTATCATGGTGTACGAAAATCAACCCCATTAATTCGCGAAGGTTGTCTTGCTCCTGTCTTCCAACGTGATTTTGATCTGGTGTTACCCAGAGAACCCATCAGTGAAGGAATATGCTTCTTGGCCACCTGCATTTTCCAACACTTCTTCAGTGAATGGAGCAGGAAAGGGTCATGTACACAAGCATCATTCAGCTTCCTGAGATCAATGCATATCCTTATTTCAACCTTCTGCTTCTTTTCGTGTACCACCATTGGACTTACCCAGTCAGATTCTTCCACAGGCTCAATGATAACTACCGCCAGTATCTTGTCTAGCTCTAAGTGGACCTTCTCCTTATATTTCGGATTGAGATGGTAAGACCTTTGCTTAACTAGCTTCGCATTGGGTTTCAACATGATCTTCATCATTCCTAGGTCCCCGATTATCCCTTTCAGATCTGTAAATTTGGTAGGGAATAAATCTTGGTATTCATAGAGAAATTCAGTGACCTTATCTACCATCGCGTCGTCGTAGTAGTCTCCAATCTTCTTGAATTTGGGATCTGCCTCAGTACCAATGTTTAATTGTTTCGTTTTCAATGGCACAGTTATATCAGGGTTCTCAATTTGCGACCCTTCAACCTCACGGTGACCTTCTGTTTTCGGAATGTTATTCTTCCATGGATCCTTGTCCTCTTCTTTAGTAGTTACGTTATAACATTTTAGTGCGTGACTCAGTTGAGTAGCCCATTCTGGCTGAATCCGTTCTAAAGGATCCTGTGGAATCCTAAAGATTGCTGCTTTCACCTCTTGTAGCACTTCATCAATATTGTCAAACTAGTCCTCAAAATTGAATGTCAGCATGAACCCTTCCCACAGGATATCCCATTTGCCTATCCCATGGTGGAGCTCTGTTTCTATGTACCAATTCATTAGGACAACATCTAGGGTATGACAGAACAAGTGCACCCATTCAGGTTGGGGCTTTTCTCCATAAGCATGGGCCCATTTGGCCAATAGCGTGCGTGGATCATCCTACAAATCATACTTGTCTGTCATTCGCATCTTCGGCTTCCCGTAGTGAGTTCTCATCATCCTCCTACATTAGCACATGTTGTAGCATTCTTTGGTTTTGGTAAGTTAAAATAAATTAATCTAGGAAATGAAAATATTTTTCAAAAAAATGTTAAGCTAGGATATGGAAAAAAAGAATACTGAATAAAAATGTTAGGAAATATTTTGATAAATATGTCCATATCAAAGAAAATGTTAGAATAGATGCCCTAAAAAGTGAAGGAAAAAATAAATTGTTAGGTTAGAGAGAAAAGCAAAAAGCAATAAAATCTGAAAGTGTTGCAAATCTAAATGCCACTACTTTTACTCTAATTCACTTTTGAAAATAATAGTTGTGTGCAGTTTGTTTATATTCCACACTAGTTTATTTAATCCAATTATATAGTTTAATCATAATTGGATTTGTTTTAAATTTATTGTCAGGTAGAAAATACAATTGGCTCAATAGTTTGATCTGATCCAATGGAGAGAATAAGGTATAGAGGTAGATTATTCATGGAAAGAAATATTGGGTTAATAGCTTAAATGCACTCTAAAAAATAAGTAAAAAATGTTAGGATAAGTAAAGGGTAGGTAGAAGAAAGGTTGCAGAAATACAAGGTTGTTAAAGCATAAGCACATTTATGCTTGATCCAATGTTTTAGTGTGTAGGAGCAGTTATGAAAGTGAAAAGATGTTCACTAGCTGATTTGATTAAATTCCCCTCATTCCATTTTCTCCCTTGCCCTTTGGTTTCACACCTTTTCCTAGCAAATTACCCTCCAAACATATTCCCCTACCAAAAAACCCCTTTTCCCTAGTGTGAAACCCTTTCCCCTTGAAAAAATACCCTTTCCCCTCATTTTAACTTTTTTTCCTTAATTTTAACACTTTTCCCTAGACATTTCCCTTTGAAAATCATCCCGTGCATTACTTAATTAACTCTACCATATGCGTAAAAAGCCCATAAAACCCCTATATTCTAAGTTTTGTGTCTCCCCCCGCATTATTCATGAAAACTATATTATATTCACATTTTCCTGATATATAAAACCTTTTAACCCACCCACCCCCTTGGTGTAATTAACAAACCCCGCCACATTTAACCCTGGTCCCACTCCATAAACCCGTTCGTTATATTTTTAACTTGCTTTATTCATTAATTAATTATAAATCCATTGTAATTATCCCCCGAGCCCTACTAATCTCTGCCCGATTTCCCTCCATGCATTTCCATTGTGCGACAACCGTTAGATATTGCACCCGCAGATCTGACAGCGAACATCCATATTGCATTGATTTCCGTTCCAAGCTTTACTCGCCTGAGAGCACGCGAGATTCGTGGTTTTGGGCGGGGCCCTTTCAGTTACATGGTAGTTTTAGGTTAACTCACGTGCTCTCATAAAAAAACCGTTTGAGTGCCAAAAGTGGCAATGAAACTTAATACCACCTCCTCGCGTAGGCTGAAACCATCCACTGTTCACTTAACGAATTCCGTGCGAAATTTTAAACATTACCTGTTAAAAATCCAAAGACCCTAATTTTCGGTCGCTTGCACAGTGAAACCTACCTAAGCTTTCCTGCACCACCTAGAGCATCTACAACCCAATTTTACCATTGACTACCTTCTAAACACACCTCAAACTTCGTCCACAGACTTTGCTGTTCCTTGAAACCATTATCACCTCCCTACCAACCTGTGTTTTTATTAATAAATTGTTTTATTTTCCAGGTGACTAGAAGGCTAGAAGCTTGGGTAAACAATTTTGATACTAGTTCCAGAACCTGTTTACTCCAAGATTCGCAAAGGAATCTACTCAAAAGGCTTTATTCAGAAGGAAAAGGCAATTATACAAAGAACATAAGAAATCATTTACATAGAGGCAGTAACTGTTAAAACAAAGATAAATCAGCAATAGCATATCAAATTTTCATATGAAGTCAAACAGGTCTTTAGTGAAATTCACTTTTACTAAAGACATAAATGCAAGATAAGAGTAAAAGATATTGGATGATGTGATTTATTGTGACTGGTAAAAGTAAAAGCAGGTGACAGAGCATTCATGGTAAAAGACTAAACAAAGGATACAGATAAAGAAATACAAGTCAAAGTGTATCAGATGAAAGGTCATAAGTAAATATGAAATCCAGCGTGAAAATCGAACAACATTCAGCTTTGGGAGGAATAGTCAGCCGACATCAACAATTTTCAGTTTTTCAGTGATAGTCACCAACAATGCAACATCAAAATAGCGTAGATCAACTAGCAGTCTTTATTTTTATTTTATAATAATCTATTTTTGTAAAAATAGTTTAGGATATTTTCTTAGTTCTACTGTTGTATAAATAACTCTCTTTACGAGTTATTAGGGGTTGCACCCTTGAAGAAGCATTTCTAAACATTTGATGTACTTGACTTTTTTGGATCATTAGTACAAAGCAAAGAATTCTGAATTCTGTTTTACATAGTTTATGTTTCCTGTAAATTTTTCCAGTATTACTCATTATGTTTTTCTTTATATTCTTATGTCTTATAGAGATAATTAGGTAGGAATAATTGGGTTTCAATCTATTCCTATAAGCTTCTAAAGTGATAATATATAAAGAGAACGAATTAATGGATTGTTTGTTTAATTAATTCCCTCTAAGTCAATAAATCATCATCATCTTTTGTAAGCTTAAGCATATTCTCTTAAACCTTCTAAACATACTTTAAAGGTTTTCATACTTATGATTATTTAATTTTCAGTTTGAAAACTGTGATAATCATATTATTTCTCTATTTCTACTCGCCACCATACAAGCTATATCACTGTGTGAAATTTTATAGCAGCCTTCTGCTTTGATATTAATATTATCACAAGGCTAGGCATTATAATGTTACATCTGTTTCATACATCGGTCCTCCAAATTAAAACAAAATCCCCAAAACAATTATCTTAGATGCTTTGGCATGATAGCTTTCCATTATCTTCTCAAAGACACAACATCAATTTGGTGTCGTTGCTGGGGATTCGAATTTCATTAAGGTTTCTTGGTGAAACGATATTCATTCTATTCCTTTAAGGTGATTAAAGGTCTAGAAAGGTTAAAATCCTTTACCTGGCGACTCCACTAGCCCAAACTGACACCTTTTAAGCACACCAGATCTCATTTGTAATCTGACTTAGTTAATCCTCTGTCAGATCTTGAAAAATTATGAGAAAATCCAGTTCTAAAAGGAGACATCAACCATCTTCTTCTTCCTCTTTAGCCTTGCAGTCTGAATATTTATTATCATTTAATCCTTTTAGTAATATTCCATCTGATCTTGATTGGACACACATACCTCCTAGGGTTTCTGAACTATTAGATAGGGGAGTTGATTTAGATTCAACTTTCCTCATTCATTATTTTGAAACACATCAAGAATCCCCACAACCACCTGGATCACCTAAAATTGAGTCTGACTTGGGTGTTCATTTACCTAAATACAAACCCACAAATTTCATATCCCCTACCACTTATTCATTTCCTTCCACTTCTGAATGACCTGGAGCTTCTACTTATGAACAACTTGAAGAGACCCTCTCTGTATATTCAAATCCACTCTTTGAAACAAAAGAGGGTATTCATTCATAGGTCCAAAAGTTAGTTCTTAAGACTCCTTTAAAGTTATTTAGGAGATCCCCTCCTTCTTCACCTCCACATAGTCACACACCCCCTCAATCACCTTCTTCTACCTCTTCTTCATATTCTTCTTCTTATCCACACAAACACATCATACACCACCTTCTACCATCTACTGATCTGCAGTCTGCCGGATCTGCTCCACTCTCTCGGCCGAAGTCTTGCTATCAGGGGAAAATCGCTGTCTTAAGGCATGCATCGCCTTCATTTGTGCGAGCTTTCCTTCGATGTCTACAATGATGAGGAAGGCCTCATGAATCCAAGGCTCGATGTGTGCTTTAAGGAATACCTCTTTTTGCCGCGCGACATCCACCTGTTCCTTCAACGCCTTTGCCTGCTATAGCTTCACAAGCCGCTGGGTCAGGACAACTGTTTGCACCGTTCTACGCACACTGTCATACTAAAATTAAATCTCCCGTGCCTCCATTTCCAGGCGCTATATCTTGGGGTCCTCTTGTAATGAAGTGAGGACTGCGAAGGATTCTTCCAACATAGTGGTGTAGTTATGTACTATCTGTCCTGTTTCTTCCAACCCTTTCTGAATAGCGCTAGTAGAATTTTCCCTAACTCCGGGGACGTAGATAATTGTGCCTTTAATCACAGTTTCGCAAAAGGAAGATTGAGGTCTAGTTGTTTCCTCATTGCTTCCTCCGTTGCCTTGCAGAATCCAGTCATCAATCGGTGGATCCACTCTGCTACTGGTAGCTCTACTAGGATGGCCAATTCCAAAATGTTTCTACACGCATTATCTATTGTCTGCTCCTGTCCTTGAGTCTGCGTAACTAGTTGATCATGCTGTCGGCTGACTTGTTCCATATTGATCTTTTGTTCACTCAGTACCTATAGCGTGTGGTCTTCTATAGCGTAGAGCTCGGTTGTGATCCCATCCTGTAACTGGTATAGGGTTTCTCATAGAAGGGCAACCAATTTTAAGCCTAGCCCTTTAATCCTACCCACCACAGCTCGGTCAACTTCATTTGCTGCTGCTAATGCGCCCCAAGGGAACACAAAAGTATTGGTCATTTGGGCGTGTAACATCTATTCCGCCTCTAATGTACCTGCTGTGACATATGGGGCCATCATTCCTATTTGTGGGGTTTTCACTTGGAGTCCCTGTAATTGCATGCATAACGCCCCCAACATATTTTTCTATTCATTCAACACCTCTTGGAGCACATCCTTAGTGACATCGTGAACCGTTTCGCCAATGTCAAAAAGATCACCTTCTATAAGCGCGATTGGGTTGATGGACATATTTGATGCCTTAACCTTATTTTTGGGGACCAGTTTCTTAGGGATGCACAACCATTTCAACTATTGCAAGGTGTGTTCTGGGTCCATGTGCTCTTCGGCCAGGTCTATGTCCCCATCTCCCTGCCTTGTGGACATGTCAAGGCCCTTCTTGGCCTTGTCTGTTGGTGTTTTTTTTGTTTCTGCTGTCTGCACTGCAGATTCTTCATCGGTCGGCTTCTGCTGTGCAACTGCCTCTGCTGATGCTTTTTCCTGGCACCGCTTTTCAGCCAATGTGCGATGTGCAACTTGGTGTCCTTCTTCCTTTGGTGAGCTGTGGCCTTTTCCATTCCTACCAAGTCTAGGGTAGGCCACTCCAGAGGCCATGTTTCCAACACCATGAAGATGGTGTCATCAATATCAATGAATGGGAGCTTTGTCCATGCCTTTGCCGGATCCTTCCGTGCCCTGACATAAATATTGTGCATGTTCACTTTAAAATCTGCAAAACTCTACAGAGTGGCGTACATTGTGGGAGACAACTGTGGCCTTCTATTGATCCACATCTAGATGTTGGCCTCCATCAAAAACCCAAAAAACCTTGATGGCGCGAATCCACTTTGCATCTTTAGTGGCCCAGAGAAAAGCGTACTTCGCGGCCTCAGGTATCTCCTGGTCGATATCCGGGAATTGGCTATCTTCCGGTTGTTCGCCCATTATTAATAAGATAGATAAGAGCAACCATGCATAGTGGAAGGTCTTATCCTGCTCTTGGGCCTCCTTGTAGTTTGTCAAAAATTCCTCACAGAGGAACATCACCCAGTTGAATTGGACCCCCTCCGCGCACTGTTCGGCCAACGGAATCATAGGTGCTGGTACTTCATCAATGCAACACTTCCACATTAATTTTCCAGCCAGGAGCTAGGTGGATACACGGATGCCTTTGTCCTTGATACTCCCATTTTCATAGCCTTTCTTCTTCTTTTCCAACTTGTATTTAGTTTTCATGGCTTCGTCGAGAGCCAAATCACTACTTTTACTCGCCATCATTGCGGGGTCCTTCCCCTTATAGGGAAGTCGAGTAATTCAGTGAATAAGCTCCGTTGTGATGGGAATAGGCTCCTCTAGCCATCGATACCCATCATTCACCAGGCACAGTAGCTTCTTGATGACGAAAATGGTGATGGGTGCACGGTGTGATGCAGGAAATTGTTCCCTCTGCGGACAGAGGCAACCCCTCTACCCTTAGAGTGGGTCTAGTCATAAACAAGGATAGATGAACAGTAGCTTTCCTTAAATAGTCAAAGTTGGAGGCCTACCTCAACGGGTGGTCGATGGAGTTTCGTTGCGCTGCTCCAGCTTTCGCTTCCTTCTCCTTAATGAGTGATCACCCTGAAACATTCCAAAGGAAATACAACAAAGCACGTAACTGGAAAACAACAGTGATCTATTTACTCACAAAGTCAAGAAGTCATGAGATATCAAGTAAATTACTGACAAGACATAGGGAAACATCATTGATTGCATTAATAGTGAAATAAGAGCAAGCTTACAACTAGAGTCTTGATGTCACAAGCCTTCTCAGAGGGATCTAGCCAGCATGTTCTTCAAGCATTCACTCTTTGAAGATGGATCTCCCAACATACAAAGTCTCCCTCTCTTACTCATAAGCTTTACATCAAATCAAGGGCACTTCACAACCTTCCACAAGATATCAACACTCTCACACTTGTTCACACTCACACTAGTTATCTATCAAAAGCAAAGCACTAACAACACTGCTCAATCCAAGAATTTACCAACTAGATAATCATAGCAAAGGTGAGCGTTTAAATAGGATAAGTAGTCTCCATGAAAGGTGGAAGAGAGAGCTTATCACCAAGGAAGGTAGCACAATTGACAGAAGCGCCACACAAGGGAAGGAAGGGCGACACAAACTAGGCCAACTAGGTCTGGATTCATCTAGAAGGCCGACTGCTGGAACAAATTCGCCCAATTTGGATCATCGCGGGTACATAACTGAGCCTTAGCGCTGACATCACTAGTGAGCAGTGTAGCCAGTCAGATCGTCGCTAAATATAATAAGTAACCTCGAATTGGATCATGATATTGGACCATCACAGGAATCATATGTACTTCCGAACTGTCAGCGCGGCTGGATTGTTTATGAGCACCCTTCAGCGCGTATATTAAGTCCATAGTCATGATGAGGCAGATAACTTAGGAAAAGTGGGTCAATTGGCAGCATAAGAGAGCATTTGTTCAACATGAGCATGTTTGACTTGGACACATGACACAGTAGAAGGACTGGGAGTGAAGGCAATGACAAATTGCTGTGTAACAGATGCCCCCTAAAGTATGAAGCCTGAGAGAGTGGGAGGGGTGAAATGCTTTACAAAATTGACTGAGCTGGAATACCATCTAGAAGAACCTGCAGGTGTAAGTACAACTGATATCTCTGATAGTGAAATACATGTAGTCTAGGCATGGACGCAACCATCCAGAAGACATACGAACTAGGTCTGTGGTATGGACGCAACCATCCAGCTAATAAGACCATGATAATGATAAAGGTATGGTCACAACCATGCATGAAGACTCAGGTATGGTCACAGCCATCCATCAATGAGTCATGTAATCACAAACCAATCCACGCAGCTTGAACATATGTAATCTGAGTTTGGGGTCTTGAACCCAACCGATCATAGTATAAATTATAACATGCGAATAGAAGTGTTGAAGTCGAGCATGATAGAAAATCACTTGATTAAGGGTCGATTATGTAAAATGTTAACAAGAACGAGAGAAACCATCAATAATGTCAATGGTTCTCAAGGTACTATCCAGTACAATCCATGAAGTGTGAAGAATGAGCTGAAGTTGAACACTCGTGGAATCACCCAATCAACGACCAATGATGTAAGTCGATCGTCAAGCGCGAAGAACTTGCCATTGAGGCATGCAAGATCCAAAGTACCAAAAGGGATCTCTAGATCGATCTCCTGGATAATGAGTTAATGTCGACAGGAGATGATCCATCATAGGAGGGCCATAATGTTTCCCCATCAACGACACGAGACAAGGAACAAGCGGTAGATGGTGAAACAAGATATCAGATGAGGAGGTGAGGGTGTAAACTGCAGAAGGATTATACTCTTGAACATGTCGGCGACACGACTCTAGAGGGTCGCAGCATTCAGCTACCAAAGGATCATAGGCTTAATGGAGACAACATAGATCAAATGGAATGAGGCTAAATGACAGCCCAAACCCGCGAAAGGCCAAATGACGATGTATGGATATCCCAACTCGACAAGAAGCAAGAGTGTTGATGTTCAAGAGTGACTAGCTGCCATAGAAAATCAATGATGATTTCCAAATTTTCCCCCACCATCACTGGTGAGTACCCCAATTATTTTTGAAAACAAGCTTGAAGGGGATAGCATATGCTTGTAATATAAGTTCGACCTTCGGTCGAATCCAACCTAGTAATAGTTTAACAAGCCCTAGGGAGGAGAAGTTCGAGTCTCGTCATGGTGATGAGTCCAATGTCGTCAGGGTTTAACGAGTCCGACATAGGTACAACTCGGAGTCTTTTTCATGTTTAGGGAGTTTGAAAAAGACACAAAAAAGAAAACTCCAAGGCTGTTCTTTTTCGTAAAGTTGTGTCTCTCGAGCCCGAAAAAGTATAAAACGATAGTCGAAAGAACCGCTTGACCATTATGATCAAGGAGTACTTTTCGTGATTAGTGATTTCGACCCAAAAAAGTAGAAAAGCGATTGTAACCACGCCATTTCGTGACTAGTAACGAGCTTGAAACGATGAAAGCTCGACAATCTTTTCACGTTTACACGGTTAGAAAAGAGCTTAAAGCATACCGCCTCTCATTTTGTTTAACGAGTCGAAAGGAACAACTCAGCTATCTTTTCATCTTTAAAGTCAGAAAAGAGCATTAAAGACGACTTTACGGACCAAGTGCAAACTAAGTATGACATAACTCAAT
Organism: Pinus taeda; assembly: GCA_000404065.3. Lineage (NCBI taxonomy): Eukaryota > Viridiplantae > Streptophyta > Pinopsida > Pinales > Pinaceae > Pinus > Pinus taeda. The sequence goes on along the minus strand of APFE030814488.1, from coordinate 11,423 downwards.
GACTTGTAGTTCTGCACAAGACACGTCAAATGTAAAACCCATTTGACATAAATATTAATATATGCGAAAACATAATTAGAAACCAAAAACTCAAATTAACCATGCAATAAAAATGATAAATACCCATATTATAAAGTGCATTTTTTTAGTATTTCAAAAAATTACTATAAAAGCGACGTAATTTATTTCATTTTTACCATTTTCACTGTTCAATTTACCATTGGAGTGTTTGAAGCACCAACCAGAGTGAATTTCTCGAGCCAATTCCGGCTTCATTTGTCAACGGTTCGCCGTGAAAATTCTGCCAAGTAAGTGGACTTCCTCCTGCGCTTCATTTCAATGGTTTTTTCATGCATTTGAGTGTTAGGAATGTAAGTTTAGGTGGATTTTTGAGTCGGAGTCCGCCGCTTGGTCATCGCGGGTATGCCCCTCAGGTCCGTGATGACTAAGTAAAATTTACACGTAATGTTTTCTAATCATCGCGAGAATATGATGTATTCTCGCAATGACCACGAGAAAAATGAACTACCAACCTTGCGCCATCACGACTTTTTTTAAAATAGCCGCGATGGTGATGCAAAACTATTTTTTTATGCAAATTATGGATTGAAATTTACAAACAAAGGTCTAATTCATTTATTCTTGTTATGCAGGAATCATGTCGTTTCTCTGGCAGGAACGAATTCATGATTTTAACGATGAGGCAGATTTTGCTGATGCTAGGTGCTGGAATGTTTTTTTTTTTTTTTTTCCTGGGTAAAGACTGATCTACTTATATTAAAAAAAACTGTAAAAATATATACAAAGAGGTTTAAACCTCTGAGAGTGTCATAGCAACTCTCTGTCAAAAAATCTTTACAAAACTGTCTGTTCCACTTGCTATGAGGAACGTTATACATTTTATGAAGAGCTGGAGTAGACTAATAAGAAGCTAGTAGAAGACCTTACAGGCCTAAAAAAGTTGCTGGTTGCCTGAGTGTAACAAGGAAGACCTGCCCGAATGTTGGGCATTAGCAAAAGACCAAAATTTTGCTGTTGGCTCGCCGCAAGCTGGATGGATTTGTCGCCAACCTCCATACACTGATCCGGAAGAACTGAAGACCAAAACAGAACATGTATCCTGACGCATCCAAAACCTGGCTTGACACTTACTTGGGTTCCACTGATCCTTGCTCAATCTCCTTGTCCGGGGCGCACTCCCAAGTAACCTCCACACCATCCTCGACATCCATGGGACTCATCCCCGGAGGCAGCTTGAGATACAGAATGTTTGCGAAAGTGTTATTAGGCTCATCTTCCATAGTTTTCTTCTGAGGCGAAGCCTGCCGAATACCTGCCATATCCTGAGGTTCCTCTGCCTTCTCCTCTACAGGAGCCAAAGTGCTCTCGTCCTTCATGCTAACAATTTCCTGAAAAACCTCTGCGTGCTCCTCGGATGGAGCGTAAATGCTCTCTTCCTCCAGCCTGCTCTGCGACGAAGGGGCATATGAACTTTCTTCCGCCAGCCTGCTCTGCAAAGAATTGTCCGAAGGAGAAGGTAGTTGCTCCTTAGAAGCAGCCTCCGGACTTACAGTCTCCTCATCTTCTTCCGAGAAGATGACAGTCACCAGAGCTGAAATAAGCGGTTTGTTTAACCGGCTTTGAAATTTAGATCTTGCGGATTGCACAAAATTACTAATAGATGGGCCAGACTCTTCTGATCTCGACGAAGGGGGCGAAGCAAAGGTGAGAGGCGAAATATGACGAGGGGCTGGACTGCCTCTCCCTCCAGACCCTCCCCAGCAGCCTAAATTACGCCCGCGCCTTGGAGTGGCCCTTAAATGAGGAGCCATATACTTGGTCTGGTGTGAGACAAACGAGCTCAAATACAAGGGTTTCTTCGACAAAGCTTGAAGGCTGGTGGGCACCCAAATGGAAAACTAAACAGGACCCACTATATAGATTCTGAACTCGCTAGCAGAGGAATCAACAGTGCTGCAATACTGATCCACAACTGAACGAGTCCATCTATCTATCCAGGAAACTACATCCGGAGGGAGAGCTAAAAATGAAGCATAAACAGGGTTGATAAAAACGACGTGGAAGGAGGAGGTCGAGTTGAGAGCCTTACCAACAGCTGCAATCTGCCTCAAGAACTTCCAAGACTGCTACGTCTGAGGACAAGGCCTCTCCTCTCGAGCTCCAAGCGACCAGAGACAGCCTTTTCCACCTTCCTCATACCCCAACGAGCCAGCACCATCCATATCCTCTGAGAGCAAGCTCTCTTCCTACAGCCAAGACATGACCGGGAAGAATGTCCCTGGAACCAAATTCGCCATCCTAATATCGTCTCTGCGCGTGCCTTGGGACGGCAACTGCAATGAATGGCATTGAATGCCTTTCCTCTCACCCTGATTAATAGCCATCAGATCATCCCTGTTCGGCTACCAGCTATCAGCTCCGCGTGGCATGCTCATAACTACCATTTAAACACGAATACGATCACCCGCATCCGGGTGGGTGCTGGAATGTTTTACGTGCATGCGGGTTGCTAAAATTCTTCCTGACTGCACACCTTTGGTCCCAACCTAATCTACTAGAGCTGATAATCCATGCATGGAACCCAGTAGACAGAAAATTCATAATTCATGGCTGAGACATCAAGTTCGATGCAACGGACATATATTTTTTGACCGGATTGTCCCGTCGTCGTGAGAGGCCAATCCTAGAGGGCCAACGCCCCGGGGGTGAATCTCTAGAGATGCTGATGGCACGAGTATGCCCCCGGGAACACAAAACAAAGATCAGGAAGCTGGCAATCCCGATGGTGGAAGACTTGGTTCTTCATGCAATTTTGTTTATGGTAACAAGGGTAGCAGGCTCCCAAGCCCAACACGAGGCCTCGAAGACCCATCTACGGTTGGCTCTTGAATGCCTTAATCCAACCATGTTCAACTGGGCGGAAACAGTGACGGCTAATATGAAGAGACAACTTAACAACTATCGTCGAGGAGAGACGAAACAGTTTGGCTATGGATCCATCTTGATCCTGCTCATGCTGGAGTGGGTGCCGACACTATAGCTACCCCCTGGCGAGCAGTGGGATGATGGCGGTAAAGCACTTGATCACACTATTTTTTGTATTTTATTTTTTATGATGTTTTTTAGATTTTTTCATGTATACGTTCTAATGAGGTACTCTATGGTATCTGCAGATGTGGGACCAGTGAGACCCGTAGGACTGGCTCCAGAGGTGCAGAGGGACCTAGAGGGTATCAAAGAGCTAGCCTTGGCTCCCCCAGCTGGTGATTCGATAGAGATAGTGGCCCAAAACCTTGAGGGTCTGACGACGGGAATCCTTGATTACATGGGGATCGAGAAGGTCCCCATAGAGTTCCAGATTCACACAGTAGGGGTGATTCCTAGGGTGCATCGATTGTTGAGACGGGTTGCACGAGCGGTGGTGTGCTATAGGGAGCATAACCCACCACAGTAGACACCTAGGCTTTACTTCCTACTGATTTTTTGAGAGACATGTGTCTTAGATGTATGGAGGACACAAACTCTATTTGGACATATACATTTATTTTTTGAGCGCCTTGGTGTGCCACACGATATATAT